>VXCM01002296.1:171111-211776 GCA_014773175.1 Lucifuga dentata
ACACACACACACACACACACACACACACACACACACACGCACGCTCGCTAACTCCCTCCCTCCCTCACCTCCAATCAATTAGTTAATCAATTAGCCGGGCCCGCCTCCAATCCACGCGCGGCCATCACGAGGCAGATTAGCTCAGTAATGATCAAATTAATTCTTAATCGCAGATAATGGACGCGGAATGAGTTTATTATTTTCAGGAAAAATGAGTTGGGCCTCTGTATTAGTTCAAAGGCTTCATGCATGTTAGGATCACCCCCCAATAATTTACTCTGGATAGTAGGCCTATAATAGAATAAGACAGCATGACATTTCTTGCATTAGGTCATCCTCCAGTTGACTGAGCCTAATACTGGTTGCAGGTGGCATATAGGCAAGTGTGTTCATATTATGTTAATGTATGCAGACGTGCTTATATTTATAAATGTAACAAACATAAAAATATAAATCCAAACTTGAAAATTGCAATTCTGTAAAATTTTAGACTATGCATTAAGGATTTTAATCCAACAAAAGCACACATTTGACACTGTTAAATTCATTCATAATCAGAATATTATCTAAGCACTCCATTTTCATTTGCTACAATACTTTATACAACTCAGGTTGCATGTATTTGGCATTTCGTGCAGAAAAATAAAAAATAAAGTAAAAAAAAAAACTACAACCAAATGATTAATTTGGAGACATATTACGCAGTTATTATAAGTCTCATAAGTGGTGCAGGAATGAGCGCTACTCCTCTTCTTCGGCTCTCTCGTCTCCTCATCCCATCTCAAAACCTTGACAGCAGTTTGAAATTTCCGGGCTTATGGTGGAGGACGTGATTGGCCTAGGAGGAGCTTACCTACATGCAAATGAAGCAACGCAACCTTCCTCCCTCTGATCCAGAGCATGAGGAGGAGGGTCAGGAATACACTCACGTTCCCCGAGCACTAGAAAAAACAACTCCCTCAATGTAAAACCCCGCAATTAAATAGGCAAGGGACAAAAGACGAAAAATCATTTTCCTATTTTTACGCACCAATTGTGTAGAAACCAATAACGGAATACAAGGGAAAGACAGATTCAGTCAATACTCCAATACTGTTATGAAGCGAGAATGAGTAGCGCAGAAGACAGCGGGAGCAAGTGCTCTTCGGGCCCGATTTCTAGTTTTACCATCCAGTCTATTTTAGGCACACCGTCCGATGCGCCGCGCTCCGTGGCCAAGGAGCTCTCCAAGGGACTGGCGACGCCGCGGAGGCGCTCGCTGTCGGTGTCCTCAGAGGAGGAGTGCAGCGGCGGGGAGGACTCAGCAGACTGCTTCTGCTCAGACACGGGTCACAGCGAGCCCTGCACCCAGCATCAAGCCCACAGCTTCTCATGTTTAGGTAAGGATTTATAATTATTATGATGATTATTATTATTATGATTATTATTATTAAAGAAAAGGAATGAAAATCAATTGAGCAGTTGTTAAAAATAAAAGATATGTTCAGAACTATGTGGTGCAAAAGTAAAATTAAAATGCTTTATGCACGTATTTATTTCCATGTTCTATTATACTGTATAACCATGTAGACGTGAGTAGGCCAAATTAGTTCCTTTTTTTTAAGTGAACTACTAGGAAAAATAAAACAACCGTTTTAAGTTACCCAGTATGAACTTTAGCTCACACTTTCCATCATGTTTTTGTGACTGTAATATCCTTATGCAGCACATTCACTTATTTGCTACGTGTGAGCTATCATAGCTGCAGCAGGGGAAGAGTGGAAAGGTCGAATAATTAGCCCTGTTTCCTCTTGTTTCAAATTAAATTGAGCCTGCTAATTGACGAGACACGTTTTTCACAGTGGCTGAACTACACGTCGTCAATTGAGCGTTAAATATAGCGGGATTTAATTAATAGCCTACTGTACACCGAGCAGGCTGAATTGTTTATTTAAAAACTCACCGGCTTTCAGCAGTCGATTTAACAAGTCAGAGTTCACACTTAACGAACTCTCATACCGAGTGTGTTAGAAAAAAATAAAAATAAAATAAATACATTTTTTCCCCCTGTTGCTGCAAAGCCTGTTCACACCTCTATCATGCATGTATTCTTATGCAAATTGCATCACTTGTAGCACAAAATTGATAAGACTATTGCTGTAGAAAGGAGCTGTTCACTGATACATCACAAATAAAAAAAAAAAAAAAAANAAAAAAAAAAAAAAAAAGGCAACAGACAAAATGAAAGAAATAAAATATTTGTTATTTATGATATTCATATTTCCCCACCCCCGTTTGCGTTCAGGTCCAGCCAAAGGACTTCTGTCTGGAGCTGACGGGCTTGCACGGCGGCCGCACCTGCCGCAGCCTCTGCTGCAGGATTACAAGGAGGAGCAGGAGAAACCATGCCACCACATGTCTCCTCTCTCAGAGGAGAGACAGACGGACGGTGCAGACAAGCAGAGCAGCTCCGGCAAGAAGAAGACGCGCACGGTTTTCTCCCGGAGTCAGGTGTATCAGCTGGAGTCCACCTTCGACATGAAGCGGTACCTGAGCAGCTCGGAGCGGGCCTGCTTAGCCTCCAGCCTGCAGCTGACCGAGACTCAGGTCAAGACGTGGTTTCAGAACAGGAGGAACAAATGGAAACGGCAGCTCTCTGCTGAACTGGAGGCGGCGAACATGGCCCACGCCTCCGCACAGACACTAGTGGGGATGCCGCTGGTTTTCAGAGATAACTCCTTACTGCGGGTTCCAGTTCCCCGATCTATCGCCTTTCCAACGCCCCTGTATTACCCGGGGAGCAACCTGCCAGCGTTACCTTTATACAACCTGTATAACAAAATCGAGTATTGATTGACTCTATGTCTATTACAAAACAATACAGCATTCTTATAAATGTCTTGACATAACCCTTGTACATTGTATCACTTTATTTGTTGAGGAAGTTATTATGCAGCAACTGTATGTCACAAGAAAAGCAATTAAGCTTCCCCATATGTATAAAATACACCATGTGTATAATTAATTATAATAATTTTGTACTTTTATTTTCCTTCTCCTCCTTGACTGCTAAATAGTATGGGAATGTAGGAATTTAGCCTTCATATTACCTTCAAGAAAAAGTTTTACAATGACGTCTGGGTGCTTTTAAAACTTTTATTCATACTTGGTTATCAGATATATTGCAAAGCATCAGTCATATTGTTTTACTGACATAATGCTGACAGGAAAACATAATTCTTCCATTTGAGGGAAAATATTGTTTTTATTGTAACTTAGACATTCAGTAATAACCTTCACATTCAATAAATTTTCTATTTCAGTGAATATTGGATTTGGTTGATTTTATTTTTGTACTTTATTGTGTACATGTACTATGCATACAGTATGCAGTACTTAAAGGTGGTTATAAACAAAGCTAACATGTCCTTAATGTCACCCTCAATTTAATTACACTGCACTTCCCAAAAACATATAAAAAGCAGGCCTACATCCTGTATTAATTATATTACAAGTATGTGAATTTAATGTGTGAGAATCACAAGGAAATGAGTTTTTGTTACATAGAGATGTAGGCATTCTCACATAATTTTTAAAAATTATTAGTAATGTTTTCATTTATTAAAAGCAGCTTTTATATGTGCTTTGACCATAACTTCACTGAAGTGTGAGCAAAGTGAGCAATAAGCAACACTATACATTAACCTCAACATGTGTAACATTACTGCTTGACTCACAAATCTCACCATGCCTAGTTTTCATTTCATCAAATAAAAGGATGTTGTTGGCAGCTTTTAACGTTTAATTCAACCTTCTCTTTGCAGTTATGGGAGGAAGCACGGTAGGGATGTGTAAATTTACTTCTGCAAGGTTCATAGTTCCCAATTTGTTTGATTATAAAAGGCAAAATTGAATTTGTGTCTAAAAATGCAATGTGTAAAGCCTTTTAGGGCATACATTCACATTACTTTTGAATTTATAAAGACTACAAAAACCCACTGCTATACATCAGAGGTGGTAGACATGAGCAGCTGTGTTATAATGGTGAACACACAGTTAACTAAGAGGTAAACCCCACTGCAGTGAAGGATGGAAAAGAGATGCACACCATGATGAGCCAATCGTGCCCCTGGGCGGGATCTTCTGTCATTTGAAGTCTGCATCTTATGGCTCTCAAGCATCAGGCCTTGTAAGGGGAAACCTAATAAAGAGGCATATTGTCAAAGTTCAAGACTTTTGTCGTCATTTATCGAAGCTGATCCCCTTTTCTCCATCTGTGTAATAAATTAGTCTATTGGAATTCTGGAAACCATGTAGGCCAAGCGGTTTAAAAGGAGTTAAATGTGCAAAGTCAACTTGTATCACCTAAGATGAATTTACTATTTCATCAGAATTCAACAAATGCAAACTTTACTGCAAACACAAGCTGAACACAATCACAGAAAACTATACACTCACAGGCACACCCAGACACACACAAATGTCCCATAGTTGATGGGGTACAATAAAACTGTGTCATTTGCCAGCTTTTCTTGGGTGTCACCATGTACAAGGGACACCCCCCACCCATCCCACCAATCTCTCACTGTGTGCTAATGGCTACATTACCTAGCAGAATCATGACTAGCCAGGCTCTGCTACCCTGCAGATTATGCCTGACCCAATTTCTGCAACAGCCGCCATGTGTTTCTGGGAAAATGGATAGTGTTAGACAACAGCAGTGATTTATGGGTAACTCCGGCACCAGAAAGAGGTGAGGTGCAGGAGGATGAATATGTGACAGATAAGAGGGAGAGAGAGAAAAGAGAGAAAGAGAAGGATGGAGCCCCATGATGCTTATGAAAAGGAGCAATAGTTTTGGTTGAATGAAGCTGTTTATTAGTTTCCAAGTGGTCATTATGTCACCAGGTGTGACGGCAATACAGCACTATCAGGGATGGATGTTTGCACCTCACTGACTTGTGGGAAATCTGCATGACCTATCACCCCAAGTTTCATGATTTATGAGAGAGAGAGAGAGAGAGAGAGAGAGAGAGAGAGAGATGTGGGGAGATGCAGTGACAAGCAAAGGAGAGAATAAGAGCAAGATATGGAGAAAGTGAAAGAAAGAGAGATAGGCGAGGGTAGAGGAGGGGTTCGATGTAACTATGTATCACCGCAATGGCAGGTGTGAATTACAAATTTTAATAGCAGGGCAATGAAAATGATTTGAAGTGGTTTAAACTGCAAAGAGACAGCGACTGGCATGGTGATGAAGATTTGTTGAGATGATGTGTTGTGCCTTAGGATTCATCAAACCTGCCTGGTAAGGTGAAAAGCAAGTGTAATTCACTCTGTGGTATAATTTATGATGGGAGTAATGGAAACTGTGGGCTACACCGTGTGGAGAGAGAGAGAGAGAGAGAGAGAGAGAGAGAGAGAGAGAGCACTGGGCAAATTGATTTTTAGGATATTTTGAGAGCATATTCACAGGATTCTAATGAATTAAATCAAAACTTCTGGATATCTTAAGATAAAATGATATTGATCATAACACAGACCTGCTTAGATTTAATCACACTGCAATCACCTTACCCATTAGTAACTTTTATTGGAAATCATAATATTTTCCTGAGCATCTAATTTGAAAAAAAAAAAAAAAAAANTTTTTTTTTTTTTTTTTTTACATATTCTGTCCCATCATAATTTATTTGGGCGAGGGCTTTTATTTGCTCCACATATTTACTGCCATTTGATTTAAAGAGGGGATTTGTAACATTAATTTATGGGGGAGGCTATGAAGTATAACACCATGAGCAGATGCAGAGCCTCGAAATTGCCTCAAGACAAGAGTTTTAAAAGCGATCGCAATGCATTAAGCCAGACAACTCTCAAGACCTGTTTTGCTCCCTAAATGAATTTGAGGGAAGCGTAACAAGATTTTTGAGGCAGGCCCTGTCATCCGCTGGCTTTAACCAGCTCCTGTATTTATGGGCTAATGGTTAAAAAGGAGAGCTTGGACCAGAAGTGATTTTTCATCAATCTGTTTTATATCAACTGGAAATGAAGGAGCTGAAGGGAAATTGTGTTTGTTCCCCCCCACAACCACTACCCCACCTCCTTAACAGGATGAGAATATGTTACCAGGCAACAGCAGATGGCAAATACTATACATATGGACAAAGTGTAGTATTATAATGATATTAAGTACGTAGTGTTAAGTGACAAAGTAAAATAGTTGTTTTGTTTATTTTAGGAAAATGACTTGGGGCCCAATTCAAAATCACTTTGTAACATTCCAAGATTTGGCCCAGCTCCATTTAATATGGGAGCTTAATAAAACAGGTTTATTCCATTTTCATGAAATGTTAATTTCAAATTAGGAAATAAACTCTTTGAGATAAATGGGTTTTGAAAATAAACCTATTTGGTCAAATAGAAGATAAAACAGGGGCATAAAGAACTTCATGTTTTAACATTTTGGTTAAACTCTTGATACTGTAACTGACATTCTCAACATAATATATATCGATGCATTTTTGTTTTAACCCAATGTCAACTACAAAACAAAAAACTGCTGTATTTTCAACCACAATCATTCTGGAAAGCTTTTCTACCTCATAGTTACACGCCTTAAGAACAGCATTTAAGCCCAAAAAAAAAAAAAAAAAAAAAAAAAAAAGACTTAGAGCTTTAATGGAAAAAGGAATTATGCTTCATTGGTAAATTACAGCCATTTCTTGAACTGCCTGTTTTGAAGTGCTATTTGATGGGCAATATGCATCAAACTATAGGAGACAGTACATGGAGAGAAGTCAGCTATTATTGTAGAGATAAGTCCATTAGCATTACCTTTGACACAATAATGGACATGAGGTACAATTTTCTCCTTTCCATTTTGTATTTGTAAGGATAATAAGGGGATTATCTTGAAGGCCTTATGCTATACACTCAAGAGTGAGACCACACTGAGGATAGAGAGCCCTGCAACAGTTGTTTATACATCCTCCCCTCTCTGCCTCAGCCCGTCCCTCTTGTCCAAGACCCTCTAAGAGAAAGGCAGGGAAGATAAAGCATGTCATTATTCTATTAAAGACCTACAATTTTTGTAATGGGACTTGCAGCAGTCGGCAGAAGTGCAGGCAGCTTCTTCAATATCCTGGACATTATTTGCTCGTTTAGTTAAATGATGTTTCTAAGTCCCTCATAATTGTTTGTAATGAGGCTGTCCCTCATTTTGATGTGGCTACATCTTAATACAGCTTGGCATTCTTTTTAGGGATAATTACCTCTCGTGAGGCTGGAGAGTGAGGCTGGGGTTTGTTGTGANTTGGCATTCTTTTTAGGGATAATTACCTCTCGTGAGGCTGGAGAGTGAGGCTGGGGTTTGTTGTGAGCTGCACACGTGGCAAATTGGCTTGTTTCCTGCCATCTTGTCTTCCTGCAAATTGGAAAATTAAGTTTCTTAGCTGGAGCATTACAACTGTTAGGTTTGCTTTCTCGGCTTCATCAAATGATTGGCTTCATCGTCAGAGAGATGGTCTGTATGTTTGTGTCTCATTAACATTGCACCGTGTTTATTTAAAGAGGATCCGTGTGTATAATGAATGTTAGAGAGTAGGAATGTTGGAGCATTAAGGAGAAAACAAATTTTGTTCATGTCAAAATGATTTTTGATTTTTTTGTTATCATACAAGGCACAATACAATATTACTAAGATATAGAAATACATACATTTATAAAGTATTGTTATAACTGCAAATGATTTATACTTATGATCATGCATGGATA
Organism: Lucifuga dentata; assembly: GCA_014773175.1. Classification (NCBI taxonomy): domain Eukaryota; kingdom Metazoa; phylum Chordata; class Actinopteri; order Ophidiiformes; family Bythitidae; genus Lucifuga; species Lucifuga dentata. The sequence continues at coordinate 178,861 of VXCM01002296.1, forward strand.
GATTATTGTTTCTGATAAGGTCAAAGAGCTACAACTCTAATCTCTTAAATAATTTACAGATAAACACAGATAAGCTAAACACTGTGTGTTAGAAATATATAGAACAAAGCAGGCTCATAACATTTCAGAGATGCAAAACTATTGCTATAAAATTCACCAGGAACCGCTGCTGAGTCTACAAAGTCAGCAATGTCCAAATTAAGAAAGCACTGCAAGCATAGAAGGGAATAAATAAATTAATATTCTTTCTTGTAAATAAATTGTCTGAGATGTATACATTTCATCCTACAGTGGATTTTCCCTTTTGCCCATTTCCCTGAAACCAACAGACCTGTCTGTGTTGTTTCTCTAAAATGATAGCTGCCGTACTCCAACCGCAGCCGTAGCAGAGTTGGCTAAGGGGTTTTTATTTCTAAGTGCTGATGTGTCGCAGACAGTTTGGCTCTACAAGGGCCTGTTATACGCCGATTAAAGAGAGGGAAGGAGTGCTCCCGCAGGGCGGCCTTGTACATTTACTCTGACCACAAAAAGGTCTAACGTTTACGCCCCGGTGCTGACATGACCTTTAAACAAGGTCCCTCTGTTGCCTGTGTGGATACTGGAACTGTCTGGAGGAGCCCTGCAGTGAAACTAACAGACAGACAGGAGGAAATCATATCTTTTATATCAGGAATGACCTGTCTGCCATATCCTGTGAAGTTAAAGATATGGCTTTTTCTGGGAAGTACAGGAAAGGATTTACTCTTCGCACTTATACTGCAAAAAGCGAACTACAATTTTCTAAAGCTTTTTGTTAGATTTACTGAATATTGGATTGTGCCATAAGATGTATCTTTTCTCCATTATAACCACCTACATAAAAAACATACATAGGTGCATGAAATAATTCCATTCCAGTCATCAGTCTTTGCTAAAGACATCACTGGATATTGTTTTTGTTTGAGTGAGCATATCCAGATTCTCAAGTGAGCCTCTTGTCTTTGCAGGGTTAGTGATCTGTTTGTTATGAGATTTGATAGTGAGTTCTTTTTAATAAGGAGAGTTGGGGTCTCTTTGTAAGGAGCAAGTGGTCTCTTTCAGCTCCAGGGGGCTGGTGTATAGAGAGATGATCTGTCACTTCAGTCTGAGACTGACTGCTGACCACATAGCCTGCAGCACAGCAGCAGGGAGCACAAAGAAAGCAGCACACTATCACCTGACAGCTAATTAGGGATCACTCCCCTGGAAGGGAATACACTGTCTTTGAGGGAATCAGAGAAAGAAAGCAAGAGGATGCTGAAATCCCTATAAAATATCAGTCAAAGCCACAAGCCACCTGCAATTTCTAAAGGCATTTTCTTGAAGAGAACTCAATCTCAGCATGCAGATATGGTTGGTTTTCACTGTGGTAAATTGTTCATGTTCTAAACTTTGATGATGAAAAACAGATGACCTGACATTTGACATTTCAATATAACTTGTCTGGGTTTTTCTGTCTTTTATTGGACTGAACTAAAACAAGAACCTTATATCTCGGTGTTTATACAGTCCTATGTAAGCCTCAGTTCAGCAACACCAATTGTCCCCAATATTATCTGCCAATAAGTTCATGAGTGTACTAATGAGTGTGTGTGTGCATGTATGTGTACATACATGCACACTCAGCAGTGTGAGTCCATGGTTTATACAGGAGACCAGGGATTTCTTTGAAAACACATTTGTAACCATTAGTTGAGTGTAAGGTTTCATGTGCAGAGTGCATCCTCTGGACTGGTGTCAGAGTTTCTGTGAGGCTTTGCGGCAGCCTCTCTTGGCCGACTGGAGGGACAGTGCTGAGAGGAGGATGGAGGTGGTGGCGGAGGAGGAGGAGGAGGGGGAGCACTGGAGCCGAGGCGTCCCACCAACAATGCATCACGGCAGGCAGGATGTAACCTGAGTCCCCCCTCTGGCCCTGGTGTGGCCTGCCACAGCACACACCCTCTCAGCCCCCATTGCACCCCCAAGATGCTTTTAAAAGAATCTGGTCAGCGAGAAAACAGCTCTTCAAAAGAATCGTCGTCACATTAGAAAGTAATTAGCCATGCCTGAGGCCGAGGATTCTCTGACTTGACTAATTCTGCACAACAATCCATCTTGGTGCTGGGCGGCTGGCGAGGCACACTCTCTGTGTACTGGGGAGGAGGTATTTTGGCAGGGGGCATTCCCATGGTTCTGCAGGTGAATAAACCTACAGGGGTCATCGGAAAGATTACTGGGTAATCCACCTGAGTAACGGTCTACAGGTAGATTTGAAAAGGTGTCTCAATCAGATATAATTATAGGATAAAAGTTTAACTTAGCTGGAGTAAAGTTGTAAGGAAATAATTAGTCAGTTTTTGCAGAATGAAGCTTATCAATTATACACCAAATCATTTACACATTAAAAAATACCATTAAAAATATTTCAGGTCTAAATTTATGGATACAGTGACCAAATATAATTACACTGACTTTTTAGATGGTGGTGATATAAGGTCCTAACATGGAAGCAGACTTCCAGATCTCCTTTGTAGATCATTCTGGAGAAAGTATCTCAGCACTTGGCCACCTGTTCTTCTAAGCCTGCAGGGCCCACTGACAACAACCTTTCCTCTCACTATTAGACATACTAATCTGATTGGGGAAAAGATGGAGGTGGGNGGGACTTACAAACTACCTGCTGCAGGGTGAGACTCGACTCTGCCAGTCCTCTCTTCGAATGTCTCTGATGGGTTAAGAGCTACTGTAGCCTCCAGCGTATCAGGCTCTCACAGTGGGATGCAGAACAAAACTGTTGCAAGAACTGTGAGAAAAAATGTGGAACTCCTATTCAAAAACACACACACAAAACAAAACAAAACAAACAAATAAAAAAACAAAACAAACAGATTTTAGATAATTTAAACTCCTGAATAGAAGATTGAGTTGGATTATTTGCTGTGTATTTAATAAACATACATTCAAATGAGGTTCATCTGAGCTCAGCAAATTCAAAGCTTTATTATCACATAATATGGTTTATAATTACTCATAACTTTTCAGTGCTCTGTCATTGACATCATCATTCAGACTAAGCAAGGCATATGAATCTATAACGTAAGAAAAATCCCTTCAAAGACATCAGTGCGGATGTAGTGAGACACTGGTGAGCAGGGAAGAAAACATACACTTGTTAAACCAGCAGGATTCAGAAATGGCACTAAGCAATTGGCCAATTAGGAAGTGGTCCATCATGTCAAACTTATTTGCAAAGGGAAGGCTTAACCCTTAGGGTTTGAAGGTCGGGATCAAAGGGTGTCCCTCATGGGACCGCACAGAGATCCTTGAAGAAACGCTGATCCCAAGCTTTTGTAAAGGAATCTTCTTATTACAATAAATCTCCACTCGAAGGTAAAGACATGAGTGCTTGGTACAGTGGCTATATGATAGCTCTTGAGCCTAAGGGCCTCCAGGTAGTCTATAGATGTCTGGATAGAAGACTGATTGGAGATAGTGGTTGCCACTAGTGGCCTTTCATTTGCTCAGGTCAGAACCTCAGAGAGTGATCACAGCTTTGGCGGCTCAGGCTGACCAGCACCTATGACTCTTTATAGCCTCTGGTGTGTAACAGGGTCTTTGACCTCGCCCACAGATTAGTATCAGTATCAGTATTAGTACTGGATTTAACTCTCCTCTCCTCAGTCATCTTTCTTTTTATTGTCCTGCATTCTCACAAAGGCAGGTCACAGTTGAATTCCCCTGAATGGAAAAACCCTTTTTTATTGAGATTATACCCCTCTGTAAGTATATTATGAACTTTTTGATTTGTACATTGCACTCTAATTAGTAGTTCTGTGGCATATTATTGCAAATATGTTTCCTGCCATTACAGAGTGTTTGGACAGACATTACTGGTGAACTTTAAATTTCTCCTTGATAACCTCATCTGTGCAGTTATAATTGGTGAATATCAAATACTTAAGAGGTATGGAGATTATTAATGATTATTTTCTTCTATGCTTTGAGAAGGCACACTACAAGAACCTAAAGGGACAATGACTTTCAAAAGCTATCACTTAAAAGGAATCCTTTTACCAAATAAACATATTTTACACATTGTCACCTGCGGTGAAGTCATAACTGATGCCTTCGCTTAAGAAAGGTAGATTTCCTTTAAGCTGGGGAGGAGTTAGCGGGCACTGAAAGGTTTTATTTTCGGCAGGCTGCTGAGTGAAGCCTCTCCCTATACACTGTCAAAAGGCAACAACATCATGGCTGTAGGGAAATCTATGGCTGTATGCTCAACCGTGCTCTTCTACCGCAGAGCCTTTCAGAACAATCCTCTTTGTCCCAGCTTCAACCAAAGCTGTATGACACCCTCTGTGCTTTCCAGCAGGCTCTGTGGATGGCCAAAGTGGGGGAGAGGAAAAGGAGGGGAGAGAAGCAGTTTGTTCTTCCTGCAATTAGCATTCACGGTTGGCTAAGCAGAACTAATGCAGCGAATCTTTGAGTCTCACGTTACTTATCCTACACTGCTGGAGTACCTGCAGGCCAGATTAAACTGTAGCGAGATGACAAACCCCTTATGTATCCATTACAAGCCTTTTATTACTAGCTGTGTTACTGATAATTCCTTTTGAATGGCCATAACAAAAACTATGCATTGGCTAAGGTGGACTTCAAAATAACACAGGATGCAGCATGGGTGTGGGTAATGTGTTAGTGATACAGTAATTCTGAAAACAAACTGAGTGTGACAATTACGCCTCCGATGTGTGTCAGTGTTCGCCAGCGCTGACGGAAGACATAACTCCCAGAGGCACATTTTGATCTGACCTGGTTTAAGTGGCAGGCTTGACAACCATGACAACAGTTAGAGCTGACAGATCGACACCTACGTCAAACATCACTCTTTCAATGACTTCATTCATATTTTATGCTGCCTTCCTTTGCAAACAACACCAATTACCACCAATAAAACTCAATCTCCATTCAAGTGTACCTTTATTTAAATATAACTTTTGTTTGGCACGGTCTTTAGCATCTAGGTCAAGACTGAATGATCTCATGCCTATCTTTTCACCTGGGACAGGATGAGGATATGGGCTCGCCATGTCTCCTTTATGGGATGCAGAGGAAACTGTCATGATCTCATGAGTCTTAAGTGACACGGCGTGACACTTCACAGACCTTCTCATGCTTTTTCAACACAACACTGCAATGCACAAATGCAATGTTCATCTCCAAGGTTCAAGTTCTTGCTACTTATATCTTTTTGTTGATCTCAATGGTATAAAGTAATGCAAAAATACTAAGTACATAACTATTTTTGGGGAGTATCTGTTCTTTACTTGAATATTTATATTTGACTTGTACCTATTGTACTATGCTATACTTATAATAATAGTTGTAACTATTATTAGTAATCAAATGCAAAAAATTACTGCATGGTTAAATATGCTTATAACTTAAAAGTTACATTAGAAGCTGACGTAACAAGCTAATTTAGAAGCTAACATAACATTTGTAGCTTAGGTAGCTTGTCAGTTTTACCTTTGAATTTGGCTAACAGTTAGCTAAATTACATGCTGATGGGCAAGTTATGGCCTAGTCAAAAAAAAAAAAAAAATTGTACAACATTTTGTATTTTATGCCATATAAGCAAGTGACATTGAATTCAGATATTTCAGGCTAATGCGCTTCCTCCTCCCTACTATGTTCATTTACTCTGTTTATCCTCAGCTAATCATTATCAGTTCTCTGAAGTGTTGTCTTATCAGTTACAAACAGGTACAAGTGGTGCAAATGCTCCCAATTGATCTGCTAAATACAGCCACTGTGATGAGGCCACTGTCTAGTCACACAGAGACCAAGGAGGACACTGCTCATAATCAATAAGTCTTCCTGTGACACTGGGTCTGCTAAAGTCTACACTTCCAGTCCCAGGGAGTAGCTCATCAATGTGAATGTGAGAAGCGTAAATCACTGAAATAAAAGTGATATCCTGTGCCACAATATGCACCGTTGCCATTAATGAATTTCTTTTCGTAAGTTGTTTTCCAGAGATTTGAAACCTAACAATCACCAAGTTTACAAATGATACAGGATATCTGAAGACACCTCTCAGTATGTGTGATGATCAAAAAAAAAAAAAAAAAAAAAAAGGTCAGTTTTTCACAGCTATGCCTGCTGCTTGGCTTATTTTCGCTGCATAGCTATTCTCTCATCTATTATCGGAGGGGTCTGAAATTTGCTCTTTGGGTATGAAAAATAATTGTGGTTGCAATCAATGCTCAGTAATTTCTGGAAAAGGTTACATTTTACCAAATGGTTGGCGGCATTTCCATTTAATGAATGCTGTATATATGAATGCACATGGTTTTAGCAGAAAATTGATAATGTTGCTGGACAGCCAGATTCAGAAAACTGAGGCTATTATTTGAATTACAGGGGAATTTTGTTGCAGCATATGGTTAAAAAAACACATTTTGCTGCACAGCTTTTATTGCCAAGAGGACAGTCTGAGTCAATGCATCAGTTTAAATCAGAACAAAACAGAATTTTAATCTGCTGAATATTTTTCAGCTTTGATGTAAGACTCGGGTACATCTGCAAGTGCTTCTGTCTCTTACTGTGATATTTCTGTTTGTATCACCCTTTCTCCTTGTTGAACTACTGCTACTTGCCTCTACTTAATGTCCAATCTAAATAAAAAAGATTGAAATATAATAAAGGACCCATAGGCCCTACTTACTTTCTGAGTGGGGCATGGGGATTTATATAACTCCTCTCATTGAGAGAGGATAGGAGAGAAAGAATGAGGAAAAGAGAGTTTCTCTCTGATTGCGAGGAAGGTTTAAGGTTACCGACTAATTTCCCAGTCGTTACCTGCTGACAGCACTACATCCGGTCTCCGCAGTGTTTTTCAATAGGGAACAGTACAATCTGTTATACTGTAGTGATCATCAGCTCTTCCTCGACCAATGATTACCAGTAATTACCTGTTTTTCTCTCTCCATCCATCCCTCCTCCTCCTTCTCTCTCTGTCTCTCTCTCCCCCCCCTTTCTCCCTTGAGCTATTACCCTAACTGGCTGTTGTGGAGCAAAGAGGAGGTGTGTGGAGAACAAGGCAGGCTTTTATGGACTCCCCACCAGCGCCACTCCACACCGCTCCATTTTGAAATTATCGGGTCCCCTTGCTTTTGAAGTCTCTGTAAGCGCACCCTCCTATTTACAAGATGGCTATGTACTTAAAGGTCACAGATTGATCAAGAGGTCCTAAAGATGGCCTTTTCACTGAAAGCACTGCAATACCGTGGCTTCCACAGGCCACATCGATGGGAAAAAAAGAGGGAAAATAAAATGTATCACTCCCCCAAAGTCAGGCATATTCAGACTTTAATGTACAATTCCATTTAGCCTGGAAAATGCCACAATTGAGTACAGAATTCACAATGAGCACCGCAATTTATCAGTACTTTTTGTGGCCATTTCTGTTGGCTCAGGCTTAAGCATATTTTACTTGATGATTACCCACGGGTCATTTTATTGTCATACTCTAACTTTTCTTAACAGGAGACCTCTATTTATTGTTTTTTCCATTTAAAAACACATTTCAGACACACAAAATACAACAATATTGATATTTTGATGGTATTTACATGAGTTGAAGCCCATCAGCCCTAGGTTCAATATTTAAAGAGACAGATGAACCTATAAGGGTGCTAAATATGTCTATACACATCTTCTTACACCTAACTCTTAAAGTCTAAAGGAAGATAAGAACTGTTACGATTTATCAAGCTGCACAAATGATCTTTCTCATACAGTTTCATATATATCATGTTAAATAGATCCACAAGAGATTTACTTCAATGTATAAATGGTATGAATGCTAACAGCAAAGTGCTAAATTCTGGAATACAGTTTTGTTTTTGTTTTTTTAATCATTTGTCCTCTTTATCAAATATTCTTTGTGATGGCAGGATTTGACCATACATTTCCATGTACAATGCTAGCTCAACAAGCTTGAAACATGAACTGCTGTTGCTTACTATACAGCAGAGATGAAGTACACGAGAAAGCAGTATGGCATTGATTCACTTGCATATTTGTTTAACTAATGTAATCCACTGAATCACAATGTTTGTCTGAGGCTCACTCACTCAGAACACCGATGTGTCTGCACCAAACAAAGCTGTACAGAAGCACAGGCTTTGTTCATCATCAGGACCCAAACTAAACTCACTTTATTATTATTATTGATAGTCAGTGCCTTCAGCCTGTCTATTAGCCAACTGGGGATGAATGGGAAAGAGCCAGACACTGTGTGCATTGCCTTGTGTTTTAAAATATGCACAGCGGCAGACTTTGAAATTTTATTGATTGCATCACTCCCCAATAATATGAGTCATGTCACATTTGACAACACTATAAGAGGGATCAGAGTGATAGGATTAATGAAACTGTTTTGAAAGAGAGGGAGTCGAGAAATATGGATGTTGTTTTCTACAACATTAACCTTGCAAATGGCTGTCAGAGAGCACAGGGAGCAGCGGTACCCCCCCCCCAATTGTTGTCAACTCTGGCAACTTGGTTGACATTAACACCAAGCCAAAAAAAAAAATCAAATCATTGAAATTACCTGTACTCATGCAGGAAGCTAAAATGAAGTAATATATGTTCAAATAAATGAAAATCTTATTAGCATCACAACAGCGCTCGTGGCAAAAACACAGGGTGATTTGATAAGTGTCTCCTGCTTTCTGCTATTGGGGATGACAGATGAGGTAAGGACGATGTAAAGGGATTGGTGTGTAGCAGGGGTGGGGTTGGGGTGTTGGGAGTGGCTGCCAAGGAACAAACCCTGCGTTAAATCCCTCCAAAATGGGTAATCTTACATAATAATATCCTCATGTGTCTTGATAAAAGCAAACCCCGAACAAGGCGACAGCATCCATCAGCATGGTCTATGAAAAATCACTAACAACATTATGGATCCTGAAGGTGGCTATATCCCTGGCAAATATGCTCTGTGAGCCTTTAATTTGGGAGCTATATCATCTTTAACAGTGTCATTATGTCATTACCATTGGCTATCCCCATAACCGCATCCACAGCAACAACCTCTCAAAACCCATGATGTGAAATGGCATTAAGATGGCTCCCATAGACTATGTGCTTGCTGTTACACATGAACCCACAAAAATCCTATACAACCATGGGGCATTAAATGGTCTCTACTGACTACATTGGGTATCTAGTATTGTTTTAACTGAGAAGTAATTAACTGTCTTGGTCAATAGGAGGGATGGAGAGCCAGTCTGCGAGGTGTTTATAGCTCCCTGGAGTCACGGCTGGGGTAAGGGGGCACGACAGAGCCCATCTATCCAGACTCAATGGCCTGACAGATCCACCACTAAAGGCACACACTTATATCAATTATTGATAAGATAAAAGAGACTTTACCAAAATATAGTGCTGTCACCCATACACAGACACAGCTGCTGTGTTACCCATATGGAAATACACGTATAATGTCATGTATATTCATATGTAGGAGTGACTTACAATATATGTAAAACAAGGGAAATCACATATAATTCTTTATTCAACCAGGTTCATAAATTGTCACGTACGAGAACACAGACCAAACGTAAAATCTTACATGCTATCTTTGTTATATATTAGTCATTCATGCCACATTCCTGACTTTGCATAAAGATGAAATAGATCTTACATATACTGCAAGTTTACCATACAGTATATGGCTTCAGTTCATTCCAGTACACTATTAAAATCAACTTGTAGAGACTTGAAATGTTCTTGAGATAAGTAATCCACCACAGTGAACACGACGTTTATTAATTTTTTTGTTGAACTAACTTTATGTAACCGGTCAAATATGGAGCTGTGCGGAAGCAAATGTAAGTTTCTGCAAGATGGCCTTGACTGAGAAAATAAAAACGACCGTCCCTTTGGATGCAAGTGTTAGCAGACGAAACATTTAATTTTGGGATAGGTGTGTCACTTGAACATTTGATTTTGGAAGATTAACGGATTTGGAAAAAGTAACAGGAAAACTAAAATAGTTTTATGTTTTGGAAAATTGTTGTTAGTAACATAACGTATAAGCAGGTAGCACTTATTGGTCTTAAACATGCAAAATCAGTGGCATGGTCCTTAAAAGACCAGTATGTTATTTTCATACAAGCAAATCCAGTGTGGCTACATGTTATTTTTACATATGATAAGATATGCAACATTTTACCTTACACATGTATTGTGATAGGTACTGTATGTTTCCATATTAAATCTAGATATAGTAACTATTACTGTGTTCTTAACTGTACCCATGTATGCTAGTACACTTTTGACAGTGTGTGTTTTAAATGTGATGGTGTGTGTTTATCAGTCAGGCTAAATGCATTCTCTTTTATTTTTTAACATGCTGTACAGACAGGCGCTGCAGATCAGTAAATGGCTCCCTTCACTAATCATCTCTGCTAAAGCAAGAGAAAAAGGGAGAGATAAATGTTGAGTGGAGAGGTTGAGGGCGTCTCTTTCAGACCTGCCCTTACTGTCTGTGAATAAAAGCCTGAAAAGGAGCCACAACGACAGGCTAGAAGTGAGTCCAACCGGGCTTTGAAAATGCTGCCTCTTCTCCAGGGCTTGGTGCTAATGCATCTGACTCAAAGGCTGTAAGCCGCTGAGAAAGAGAGGTGGAAAGAAAGAAAGAAAGCGAGAGAGAAAGGGGTAGAGAGACAGGGAACTGGTGCTACAGAGGACAAAGAGCTCCAAGGTGTGTTCTCGGTATTCAGTAATTGGTAAAAGAAGCTTCATTTCTTGCAGTGATTTCCTGTCTTTTTACCATCTGACAATTCTGATGCTTTTAATAGGTGTATGAGCAGGGACTATTCTGTGCCCCCCCCCCCCCGNCCCCCCCCCCCCTTCGAACACCAACCTGTCTGGCTGCTCAGCCTGACCACCCTTCCCATCTCCTTCTCTCCTCACAAAATGGAGAAGAAAAAAGCATTAACCATATTCTTTCTGTCATTCTCTCCTTTGAATACCTCAAACCCCTCTAGCTTTAATCATTTCTGGATCAGGCTCAGTCCAAATAAGCCAAGCCATTTTCTGCACTCAATTACTCCCTTAACAGCATCAAAAAGAGAAAGGATTCAGGTATAGGGTGGAGAGAAAGAGAGTGAGAGGGAGAAAATTGTGAAGCATCTTCATCCACCGAAGTACTCTGAATGCTTTGAAAGTCTTTCTTTTTTAATGAAAAACCAGTAATAAGAGATGGTTCTGACTATAACAAAATGTTTACTGTCTGTTCGCTAGCTGTGAGCTCTTCACTCCCCCAGATAAATTGTTGAAGAGGAAGAGGGTGAATAAAGGCTTGAAGACATGGGCCTCCAAATTACTACATTTCCGCCGAATGCTGCTTTCATTACCAAGGAAAATATATCAGAAGGTACTTCACTTCGAAAGGTATTTTAATAATACATTACTTTTCTCATAACTACTCTTAACCTTTAGATACAATGCATTTTGGATGAATGCAGCTGTCACGGCTCGGTGTTCAGATAATGAGACATCCAACTCTTATTTACTGTTGTCTGCCTGAGCTACAGGAGATTTCACTCATGCTGAGCTGCCAGTCTGGCTCCTATGCAGCCTTATCTATACTAGGAGTCAGTCCAAACTGCAAATATTCTCTGATGGCTCTGAATGAGGGCACAGATTCTAGCAATGATTCTGGGTATTTCATAAATTTATACAGGAAGCGCATCAAAATATGTTTCTCCTTTTTGTAAAGTAGCACTCAATCAATAAGCATGGGCTTTGGGAAAATGCTGCCCTGTTTTTGCTCATTTCCCAAATTGCCCACATTGTTCTAAACGCCTGCCAGTAGATACAAATAAAGTATGAAATGTGTGAACACCAACAGTGGTCAATAAAGCATGTCCACGGTAATATAATGTGATTGATTTTTCTCTGCAACTCTTTTCATATGGGATTCTGCAGTGCACATGTTGCCGATGATTACACAAAACTGCTGATAGTTAATCATAATGGCTTGGGGTGAGCACTTTACTTTGTGGCTCCCTCCTTCTCATATGCTCTGCTCATTTCCCCTCTTAGCCAGCTAATGGTCAGTAAGGTCAATGTCGCATCCATGCATCCCAGAGCGCCATCCACAAGGGTGAGAGAGGAAGCTGCTGGTTTGATGCCTCACCAAGAGCCTCTACCACAGTTTCTCTCCACAGTCTCTCATTATATCAGTGGTGCTACATTGGATTTGGGGTCAGACGCTGAGAGCAGGGTGGCTGCTTTTCTAGGGTCCTCTACAGAGAAGTAATATCTTCGCCTGCCAGAGGAAATGCAAACAGTAAACAGAGAAAGTAAACAGGTGGATGTGAACCTGTGTTGCAAACAATAAGCTGGAACACAGAAGGAACATCCATTCCATCAAGTGTCATCATATTCAGTTTGAAGCGACTTTTTCAGGGTCTTCATCATCAGATCTTGAAACTACTCATACTTTCCAAAATAATGTACAATGTGATCAGCAACATGACGATGCATACCTTAAATCTTAACTGTGTTTGTCATCTCCTTTTTCATTTCTATTCATGACTGTTGTTGTCCAGTCACGCACTTTTGTGATCTGAATTAATCTCATTTTAGCCTGTGAAGTTCCCTAATTGATGTCCACATATTTTCTTCGTGTAATCAAGGCAGTGCACAAGGTAAGTTGATAATGAGTCATGGCATAATGAGTTGGACTCGAACAGCTTACCTTTGGCATCAAAGTGGGCAAAGAGAAGTTATGTGTTTTGGCTGTGAAAAGCAAAAGGCCTCTGCAATATCTCCTTAAAGCACCTTTTATAAATGAACTTAGAATTATAGCTCTGTTCGTTGTTAAGATGATCATTTACAGCACATGAACAAAGCTGTCAGCTATCTAGGGTGTTAATTAAATCTGGACACATTTCAGTACATTTAAACACCCACTTTATATTTTCCACTTTTCATCTGTCCACAACATATCTCAACCATTCCCTTATTATGCTCTTTAAATAAGAAAATCCAGGCCAAATGGATGCTCACATAAAAGAATGGGGCTCTGACTCTTAATGGGCATGTTAGCTTGGCAAAGTTGCTAATGGACGAAGCTAATTATCACAAGCTTGGAAGGCCTCACAAAGGGACTGGATCAATAGGTGACACGGCGCGCTTCCCTCATTCATAGATGTTGGATGCTGACATTCGCTCGAAACATGGCACAAGACAAGAGGGCATTACAGGGATGGGATGTGGTGGGGGATTGGGAGGGCGACGACCAAGAGTGTTCTGCTCTTTCATTTCCAGCATGTGTGTTGGCTCAAAGAGAATACCTAATGCTTTCATAAAGGCTTGACAGACAAGAGGCGAGGGGAAGAGCAGTGTGTGCTGTGGATAAAGAAAAACAAGAGTCTGAGTCCTATTGATTCTGCCTGAACTCAACGTTAACAGGTATAGATTCTTGAAAGGAAGGTGGTGAAGCACCAGAAGAAACATTAGTTTCATTAGTTTCATTACTTCATTAGTTTAGGGAAGAATAATTTGTCATAAAATGTTTATGAAAATATAATTTGTTGAGAATGCTCAGTGAAAGACCTCATGAGAGAGTTACTTCTTTGGCTTTGATGAGTTAGTTCAGATTTTAACCCCAATTTGGTCGTCTCAATGGCAGGCAGAATTTCAGCCTGATTGGTATGACATACAGCTTGAAAAGGGCCAAAAAACCACATTACTTGCCCAAATCATCTGTGGTTGAATATTTTGGTGATGGAGTTTTGACATGTCCAAAATTTTGGATGGCTTTCTTGCAGTTTGAGATTACACCTTGAAGCTTCTTGATTATGTCTGCAAATGGCAACATTTTGCATGTGAATGTATTGTTTTGAATTGAACTGACTAAAGCTTTACTGGAAATTTTAAATGAACAAAACTGTTAGAGGTTGAGTTCAGTGTGAGGACCCCTGTCATGGCTTGCCAGTTGAGCTGTACAGTGTGAGCACAGAATCGCAGACTTTGGCTGTTCAGAACAAGCGATTCAAATGTGCAATTGTGAGTTAATGCGAAAGTATAAGATTACTCAACTGCTTGGCATATCTATAAGAATCCTAAAGAGGATGTATGTGCTTCTGCTGACAAACTTTGACAGTAAATCGAGCAACTAGATCAAAAGATGAGTTCTCAATTACAGATGCAAACACTTTCACACATGGTTTCACCTTTATACATTATCATAGACTTTTTTCAGACTCAACCTAAAGTGCTAGATTGCCTTTGAACCTGATTAATGTGAAGCCCTGTCAGAATTTGATTGTTGGAGCTGTTGCTCTGCTAGTAGTTTGGTAAAAAGGTAAAAGTCCACCAAAAAAGGAAAACTTTTTTATCCACCAGAGCTGATATCAGAGTTCTATAATGCTGAAAATGTGAACCTAACTCATGACTTGTGCTTTATGTTGTGCCTTCAGTAAGTGCTCTGATGTGTGGTAGACCTCAACAGAACAAGGCTTGTTAGACAGTTCTGTTTTTGTAATCTGTAATACTAGTTTCAAAGCCTGAACCTGGGTAGGTGGCATGGGCACATAGCCAAAACAGCAAGTGAACATTCAAACTAAAACATCTGAACAGGTAACAGAATCCCACGCAACTTTGGGGGTAATATGGACACAGCATGGCACACTTTCTTTGGCTAATATCCTGCTTTGGACCCCACCTCCTTCCTCCTCCTCCCTGGAGAGGCCCATTGATCCAGTGTCTGGTGAGCCCTGTGTCTCCAGTATCAGGATAATTCCAGGAGGGATTGGTTTTCCCTTGTTACCTTGTAGTTGAGAGCCCCATTCCTGCCCCTTCCTAATTCTCCCCGCCTCAACTTCCTAGTCGCATTGGGCACAACCAGTAGACAAGAGACTCTTTGTCCCCAGTTTGAGGCAGGAAATGGAAGAGAAATAGTTGGGAATGGAAGAGATGCAGCTGAATGGTCTGAAGATGCTTCTCCGCCTCTATCAACTACATGCACCTGGAGAATTAAGAACACAGGTAAATCAAGACACAATACTGTGTTCGTCATGACGTTTTTGAACCTTCCTGACCCTCATTGTTGAAATTCTCTTTTTACAACATCTACAGAGCCCATCACAAACTGCTGGAAATCCCCAGAACACCTTCAGATGAATGGGATACTTGTTTTCTTATCACATTCCTAGTAACTTGGAAAAGATGCAAAAACATTGAACTCATAACTGCTTTTGATTTCTTTTATCATCTCTCAGACTGTCTTTTTTATGTGCATCCATTGTTCCCTAATTGCATTATGCTGAACTAAATTGTATAGATTTTCTTTAATTATGTTCTTGATGCAAAAACATGATGCTATATATCTAGAATATAATTTTACTTCTGTCTGGTCCATGAATTGAAATTAAAGCACATTCCAACAAAACGTTTTATTACATTGCAGAAACACGATTGGTTTTGTCTGTGGGTTACTTTACTTTTACCTTCCCTTTGACAGTATCACTGAGGCATTTTGCAGTCATATTATTCTTTTATCTTCAAGGTGAAGTGTACATATGAGCACAAACAGTGCAATCATACTTTCAAAACATGTGTACTATTCAGAAAAATGAGAATTTAGGCTGGCTGTGACACTGGACATCTGTTTTATCCAACCCTCCTTTCCTCTTGCCCTGAAATAATGCCTCGAGCTGCTTCTACTAAAGTTCTCAGCACACAGGCAATTCTTGTTTTCCTTCCATTGTGCCTGCTGGACAACACAAACAAGCAAACACGGCTTGAGAGAGCATCATTTCATTTCCATATAGATGAAAAGTGTGCAATGAAATAAGCAAGTGTCCATTTGTACACAAAGCACAATGGTTTTCATCTTGATGCTTCAATATTGTTAAAAGTGCTCTATGAATTACCTGAACAAAACACTAGATAGGATGATATTTGCTGAATTGTGATTCTACAAGGGTACTAATAGATTTTGCCAGTGTCCGAACACTTGAGACATGAAAGAGGTTAAAGCTACATGTGGGAGCTGAGATAGTAGTACCTCTATTCAGGGGGTCATTATGCTCCTGAAGACAGTCTGAGACTTCATTTTGAGTTTTGTGTTGTTATATGTATAACTTGGGATGGATTCTGTTAATTTATTAAAGGCTGTAAAGGTGCTTATATTCAGTTACTGATTCTGATAAATATGACTTACTGAAAACTGTTGTAGTTGTGAAAATTTCAAAACACACCTTACGGTTTGTTTTACATCTCATCCAATGTTACAAAAGACTGCAGAACTTGCACAGCTCAAAGTAGTACACATGAAATTGATGTGTTATCCAATCCATATATAATAATATAATAGTGTGCAAAGGTTGAAACCATCTAATAGAAAACACTGCAACCAAGTAAGTTCATAACTACAAGGACACTCATTAGAGCGCATACCTCTGCCAAGGCTGAACAAGCCTAGAAAAAATTTGCTGTGTACTGATAATTTACTGGTCTAAAGAGAAATAACTGCATAAATAGGACCTAACTGATTTATTTGTCATGAGAAACTGTAGCTTTTGAAATTAATCCTGATTCAGACCACACTAATAATATTTCATAGGATAAAATTGGATAAAATTCCTGATTTTTCCTAATTGTATTACTTTTGAATAAATTGACAAATACACACACACACAAAACATAAAAAAAAAAAAAAAAAAAAGAATGCTCAATTTTGAAATGTTAAGAAATCCTTTAAAAATTCCTGTCCCTGAATCTAGATCTGCACCAAAATTTTGTGGGTTCTTCCCTTCCACATTTTTTTTATTTTATTTATTTATTTATTTATTTTTAATCAAAATCAGTTCAGGACTGTTGAGTGATCCTGCTTAAAAACAAAGAAAGCAACAGATGTGGGTGAAAGGCTCCTTGGCAGAGATGAAAATATTAATATAGTTCTTATGGTCATATTATTTACTCTCAAGAAATGGACAGAGCAGTATTACAGTGAATTATCAGTGAAAGGCACCTTTAATGTGAACAGGATTCAGACTGCAGAAACCTATACAGAGCTCTAATAGATGCAATGATCAAGGTTTATATTCCTTTGATCTGGTCAACCCCAGTTCTTTACCAAACCTCTCAAGATCAGTTCCACACACCAGCATCTCTCATCTTCTGATGAAAAAGCTTGTGTGGTAAACACAGCGAAACAATATTTCACTTCCAGGTTCCAGGTCCATTCGAAGAGATCACATCAGGACATGAAAGCATTCTTTTCTCTTATATCCAACCCCACTCATGTTTGCCTGAAGCGTTGATCCTCTGATGGTGGTAAATGAGTTAGAGACAATCCAAGTCTTGGGTAAATGGAGTAGTGAGCTGTTAATGCTGCTCGAGTGGTTGTAACAAAGCACTGAAGAGACACAGAATGCAGAAATCGGGAAAAAAGTGTGCTGTTAGATGATTGGAGATAAGCAGACAGCACATTAACAAGAAGTTCAAACTCCAGCATGAAGAAAGACAAAGCTACATCCATTATGACTGAACAGTGGACTCACTTCAGTTTTAGAATCCAACTGTTGACAACAGTTGATTATTGTGGCAACGTCTAATTAAGCATTCCAGGATAAATTATGCTAATGTAACTGCTGAATAACTTTTCTCCTCTCATAAGAGGTTAGATGTTTTTAATCTCGCCCAATTAGCACATTAAACACAAAGTGCTACAGAACTGAGCAGCACTGGAGCAAATGAGCCCACCAGTCTAATTGGGAATTAATGAATGCTTTAAAGTGCTAGCTGCCAGTGCAATTGTGATTCAAAACAAGAGAAAGTTAATCATGATAATTTCTAGGAGAGAAAGTTAGCATTAACATAAATGAAGCAGAGAGGATAAAAAGGCCATAGCAGTGTAGGAGAGTGCGACTTATCATTAATTATCCATGGAGGAAATTGTTTGTTATTCCAATTAATTATCCCTTGCACTTAATCACTTAAATTGCAACTGTGAAAAGATTTTTTTCTTTTTTCTGTCTCTCTTGGATGGACTGCCCAAGAGAAGACAGGTCAATGAAATGACAGTAATGGGAAGTGGAGCTTAGAACATGGTTATACACCTTACATGGTGTTAAAACTACACATTACCAACTTTTACTTTTGATATATTTTAATACTTTTTACAAAGCAGCAAATTACCCCAGCTTCACTTTTCAAAGAGTTACTGACTTTCGGCTCTGTATGTGAGAAGAAATACGTTTTTACACTCTGAGTTTGAGAAGAAATGGCTTGAAAAATTAGAATTCATTGGCGGAGATACTGTCTTCTGTATATCTTTTGTCTTTTACAATCCCATTGCAGGTATCACAGCCCTGAACAAGTAGCAACATTTATCCTGGACATGGGAATGATTGTAATGGTACTGGGAGAGAATGTATCTGTTGCTTTCAGAGCATCTGTTGCCAATGCAGGCGCAATGGCATTAGCAGCAAAAAGCCACGGAACATTAAGCGCTCCCAACAGAACTTCCAGATGGATTCTATTCTAATGGCATCATTATATGCTAAATTAAAATGCGGGTAAATGGAAGCGTAAAAATTTAAATGACTGAAAAGAAAAAAAAAAATCTCAGTCTCTCAAGCTTGAGCTGTCTTTAGCGGAGGCCTCCGACAGAGATTGGGAGCTGAGCTGCGCAATGAGTGTTAATCATACGCATATATAAAATAGTAATGAAGGAATGAATAGTACAGTAGGGTGGCAGTACACATTACACACTGCTATGTTTAACGCACCAACAGAGATTAAAATGGCTGCTTTTAAAACTAGTCAAGTGACGTATTTAATCTTATATTTCACTTGTTAACCTGTTAGATAATTTTCCAAATAATTTCTTAAGTGATTGCAGTGATTTTATGCATTAAAGGACTATACTGGTGGTTTTTGGATGTTTTGCACTGCAACATGTTACAGTGCTGCCAATCATTTTCTAATATGTGCTACTGGAGAAGTACGTTTTCAAATGATTTTTTGTACTTTTCCGGCAGCCAATGGTTTCAGTTCATTCTAGTATGCTAGTAAAAAAAAAAATCAACTTTTTGAAACTTTAAACTTGCATGAGATAGATAGTCCATCACAGTGAACAATATGCCATTCTTAATTTTTGTTAGTTACTTAATTTAACCAATCCAACACAGAGCTACATGGAAGAAAAATCTATATCTTTGCCAGGGAATATAGTCCCAGGAGAAGATGGCTTACTGAGAAACTAAAGCAACCGTGCAACCTTCTGCAATTGAGCATATGTGTTAAAATCTAACGTGGATGTATCACCTGAACATTTGGTTTTGAAAAGTTAGGAGATTTAATAAATTAACACCAAACTAAAATGTGGCTTTGTGTTTTGGAAAATACTTGTAAGTAATGTAACATTTATATGGGTAGTATTTAATGGGGTCAAACATGCAAAACCACCAGTATGGTCCTTTAAACTTGTCTAGCTAGTGTTCACTCACTCCTCCTCCTGCAACAAAGTAGAGAAGTCAGAGTAAATGGAAACATGAATGTAACATGCAACTGTCAGCGCAGACTCGGGGTCACCAGGGATCCTGACCCTGACTGAGACCTTCTGACCTCTGTCTGGGTCTCAACAGACACTCATGGCCTTAACCTTTACCCTTTGACAAGCTGTTGTGTCCAAAATCATCTACAACCTCCCTGCGTAAGGTCTGGCCCACCTATGGATCGATCAAACGCAAGGAATGAAGAGTAACTCTTGCCATGAAAGAACAAGGTTGTCTGAATAGTCATCAGACGACATGCTGCATTTATATGTTTTTTTTTTTTTTTTAANTTTTTTTTTTTTTTTTAATTATATCAAGTTATTTCATAGTTGGTTGTGCAGAAACAACTGGTCAGATTTCTGGTCAGATTTCTAATGCATTTCTTTGTCCAAGTTGTTCTGAGAAAACAGCTTAAACTAAAGTAATCGAGGCTCTGTTTTACATTTGAGGTACAGCATGTTTGGTAATATTGTGGGAAGGGTCGGCAGCACTCACTGCTGTGAAGAGGGATGAAAGAGAGGGAGTTTGAGCCGCTAACCTCTGATCCGGTAATTAAAAAAGGAGAGACTCGACAAAACGCCATTATCAAAACAACCCTCCTAAACCCATTTAACATGGCTTATTTCCTGAACACATAACAGCTAATGTTACTGAGCAACCCTCATGGATTGCTATTAATGTTCATATTGTCTACATTTATCATGTTTTTTTTTAATTGTGCAGGTCTTTTTACTCACCTCTCTTAGGTGGCGACGACTGCTATTATTATTCACTCATTATCTTTCCAAATAGCCAAAATTCAGCTTCAGTGTATTCTCTCTCGATCTGTAATGCAACTCTGCTACCACTTACATTTATGTGGCTTTAACTTTCATGTAAAAAATAATTTTGAATGATTTCTCCTGTATCTACCTCCTGCTCTTCGCTCCCTTTTTGAGTGTCCCTCCACCATGTTTGTCTGCCTTGACAAAAGCTTCATTAGAGAGTCCAAGCCATCTCGGTAATTGGGCTCATTTATTTCAAAGGTACATTTAATGGTGTCTCTTATTTTTCAGCAGCATGCTGAGGATTAAAGTAGATCTCAATCCTCCTTTTCTCATGGTTCTATTTTCTTCATTTTAGAGGTGGTCAATTATTGAATTATTTTCGCTTTTTCTTTCATCTGCAACATACAATAAATTGTATGCACCTCTTTAGTTAATGGTGGTAGTGGTGTGAGCATGCATAGCCATGAGTCTGTGTTTGTGCATTTGCTTTTGTGTAGGTCTTCACACATTGTATATATGTGGTGTGTATTTATGTGATTGTGTATGTTTGTTTGAGACCATGCATTTACTCTGTTGTGTACCTTTGTGCATTTACTTTCCTGTGAGCGTGTGTGTTTAAAGGGCATCTCCATATCTACTGTTCACACTGCAGCAAAGGGGACTCGTGCCACACACCCCCACCCTCCCCTCCCAGTCCTTTTATTACACATCCCAAAACATCAAAAGCCACGTAAGCAACCAAGGTGGAGAGAAATTACTTTGTGTGATATCTCTGCGTCTGACTCTCATGTCAGCTCTCCCCTTTATATCAGTAATTGTGGGTGATTATTTTAACTGTGAAAAGGGTAGCAGGTAATAGAGGCTGATTAAATACAATGGACAGCAGCCCAGACAACCCTTAAGACACAGCCATGTAATAATACTGAGAGCCAGCACCACCTACACAGCCTGTCCACTCACCTTATTTTCTCTGACATGAGGCCACATGCAATTTAATGCACTTATTGTAGTGTTGGTCCCTATATTGACAGCTGTAAACAGTTGTGGTTAAATTGAACCTTCCAGCACTGGCATTGGTTCTCTATGGTAAAGCTTATGTTACAGTGACAAAATGTGTTGGCATACTGCAAAATGAAAAGAATGCAGTTGCACACACGCGCACACACACTTACTCACACAGAGAGATGATATACTATCATTTGGCAACCGCAGGCTGACACAACAGGGATTAATGTCGGTGCCGAGATCTTTCTTTGTGGTATCAAAAAACCTAATATAAAAACTCGTACTGCCAACAAGCATGAACTCCTCACTTTTCATTGCTAAACAAGACACCTTGTTATCTCAACTAAAGGTATCCAGTTAAAAGGCCTGTTGGAGCAAGTGCAATGCAGAGATAATAGAAAATCAAACGATACCTTGTTGATTATGATGTGCTAATTTGTTTATCTGTTTCAGGCACCAAATTAATGATTAGCCAATGAAATTTCTGTTATTATCATATGTGGACTTCATGTTCCACAAGAGTGAAGAAAAACAGGGGCCTGAAGGAAAACAAGGGCTGTTACACAAGTAAGGAAAGTATGTCATTGCACAGGTACATTTACACAACATGTCTTAATTTCCAAATCTGACTTTTTTTTTTTTTTTTTTTTTNTTTTTTTTTTTTTTTTTTTGATTGTATCAGATTTTTTGAAAGCCTCTTTACATTGTCTTCTATAAGTGGGCCCAATTGATACCTGTATTTACATGGTTTAGACTTGAAACAACTCGTTTGTGCAAATCAGGGTTTAGTTTTCACAACAGAAATAATACAAGCTATTGCTTTCAAAAGCATCTTTAAAAGTCTGCAACAAATTAAGGTAGAAGAGATGAAAGATTAGAGTACTTTTTAAGATTGGTGGGATTAAGTTGTCCAAAGTTTTGACAACAATCAGAGGCCATCGTTCATATACCGACAAAGTAGAAGAGTCACATTTTGAGACGTGGGCGTTTGAATGGTAAGAAAATTCCATTCTGTGTTTGATGACAATTGCATTGGCAGATAGCCAATACATATCAGATTTATTTCCACATATGAATGTGGCCCACAATACATGTTGACACATGCCACAATTGCGAAAAAAATCTACATTAGGTCACTTTACCTGATGGTATAAATGTAGCCATTTTGACACAGTGGTGAGGTGGATAACAATAGCAGATTACTGCAAGTATTATTTTTTTAAATACATTTTTAAGTGATTTGTCTTCAACTTGCAAGGAAAAGGTGATTTCTGGCAAAGCATGTCACTTGTGTTTGTAGACTAATGAAAACTACAAAACAAAAGTCATAAAGATCTGAATTGAGGGTTTTCTCAGGGCAAATCAGGCTCATAGGTAAAATGTTACATAGAAATACATGTCATGTGCATGGCCACTTAAAATACATCAGCTAGTATGTTTACATGCATGTTAAACCTGTGATTATACTTGGATTGAGACAATAAATAAATTCTTTTCAAAATTTATTTTTTCAAACATCATGTAAGCACCATTATTACATTGAAATTGGCTTAAATCAAAGTAAGCATACTCCAAGTAACAGACCTAGATTATGCAGCTGCAAATTGATTTATTTGTGCATGTAAATGTCATTAGCAGAATAAACCACCTCTGCATGCTTATCCTGACCTGATAGAGTTTCCTCATTCTCCTACTGCTCAACACGTCATATATTTTTGATGAACCGTGGAATTCTAGCAGTTCTGTACATCTTATGGCCTTAATTGGAGTAAAGACAAAGAATCGGAGTATATTCTGCATGTAAACATACTGACTGTCATGACTGTCATTTGTGTAAAAGAACTCAAAATATAGCTTTCACTTCCTTTGAGAGTGTGAAGTTTCAAACACAGAAAAATGAGTTTTATCACAGCTCTAAAATATGACTTTTTGAAAGCGCCCTGTTGCACCCCCCCCACCCCCACCACCACCACCACCTTTGCAAAAGTTTTACACCAAGAACACTGAAAATTCAGCCATATTGCCTGCAGTTACTTCAAAAAGTTGGGTGACTATTTATTTAGAAAACCTCTCCAGAAATTAAATCACCATCTACTACGACTTTGGAGTGAATTCCAAATGTGATCTTTATTGATGAGCGAGGCTGAGTGAGCCGGCCAAAAGCACAAAGAAGTCAGTGTGTTGGTGGTGGTGCCAGGGCTGATATAAATCACATCTCCTCCATGCTATTAACTTTTGGAGCTATAGGGAGGTTAGGAGAAGGGCTGCAACAGAAACATCCCCTACAGAGACCTTTAGTGGATAGGGGACTTTTTACACAAGTAAACAACTCTCCCTGCCCAGAGGGTAGCTCCAACAATACCCCATCTATTACAAAGAGTAAAGAGAGAGAGGGTGGGAAACGAGGAATGGGGAAAAAAAAACAACAAACATTTATTTACTGTCACTGTTGTCACTTTTTCAGCCATTTTTTTCATGATTTACGACTGGCTCCAAGAAGCTTGAGTTGAATTGATTGGGTCAGGTGTATTTAAGAAAGAGGCATTGGTTCTGTGTGGCTCAAAGGTTACTTTTAGAAAGATCTGGAATATACAAAGGCATGAGAGATTAAACTCCCATCGTATTGCCTGAAGAGTATGAAAAGCCATTCTGTCAAATCATGCAGCACAAGGATACAATAAACAATGAAAAATGTGCCTTGATATTCCAGGGATCGCCCAGAATAATAGCATCATCACACCTACCCATGAATATGAATCATTTTACCAGAACATCTAACCACTAACCATCATTACAGAAAGTAAAAAGCCACCTCAGGATTAAACTGCTTGTTATTTGGCATCAGCAAACCAAAAGAATTCCTCAATCAAAAACAAGTCTTCCCATTCATGAGAGAGAGGCACCTGTCATATCCCTGGCTCTTGTGGGCTATGAAATATGTCTCGGCTCCTGTGGGTTGTACGATAATGTGAGCCTGATTATTGTAACCACTGCAGTCCATGACCACCTAACCCGAAGAAGATAAACTCGCATTCCAGAAATGACTGCGAATGCATGATGTGTCATAACTTTTTTGAACAGCTTGAAAATTACATGACATGGAATATTCACTGACTTTTTGAACTATCTGTTGCTTGGCCAGAATATGCAGTTGTAGCTAAAATGGCGTAAAAGAAACACAATGTATACATTCTGAGGAAATTTGAGGAATAATTTCCTTTCTTTAACATTATAAGATTAGTCGTCATTTTGGACAATTTTTCAAAAACTATAACAACGATCTTCATGAAAAACCTCAGGCAAGCATATCCTATGATAGACAGGTTCAGTTCAGCTTCGATCCAGATATTTTCTGGATCTGGTGGATTAAAAAAAAATGTTGGGACAGGAGTCACTTTTCTGGACTCACTGGACTAAAACTAATAGAGCTAGTAACATTCATGTATCTAGATAAAGATGTCTGCAATCCCACTGTACAATGAATTAGCATGATAAATGTTTTTTTTTTTTACAACTTATTTTAAAGTAATAATAGTAAATGTTTAACTTTATATTTGTAAATTTTCTGATTTAGAACTCTGCATTTTAAGAGACTGACTCCAATATAAGAGATCCATTCACCAGGAGTCCTGCACATTTATTGAGCACTAACATGTGAGGTAAATACCTTCCAAACATCTGCCAGATTTCATACCGTTGAAATTTACCATGAGAGTGAAACAGGTCTTAATCTTTGCATGATGGTGTGTTCTATGCAAAGCTTCCCTGACATGCAAATAACGAAATACTACAGCAACGCCCTTTTCAAGGGAAATGCTAAAAGAGGCCGGTAACAGCGTTTATTGATGAGCGAATGTGGTTGCATGATGCTATTTGCCCTTATCAGCACAGCATCTGGAACTGTGTTTTATGAATTCCCCCACTGTCAACCAAAACTGCATATGAAGCTTCACAAAGATAATTTCATGCAGAGCTGTTGTATTGGATTGCATTAGATTGCTCTAATTTAACTCTAATTAAACAAACATACTTTTTTTTCTTTTTCTTTTTTTTTTTTTTTTTAAAAAAAAGGGCTTTGATCTTGTGCTCATATAGTTGGCAAGTACAAATAAACAGATTTGGTTATGTTGTGTCTGGTTGTACATATCATGTCTGGGATTGAAGCACAGTATAAAGTAACCAAGACTTCCAGCGATGAACTCACCTGGATTAAGTGACCTGATACAGGATGTATCATCTTTGCCTTCAAAGGCAAAATTATCTGCTTTTGTTATTATTTCAAATAATGCTTAGATTAAGCTCAGACACTCAATGTAGCAGTATTTTTGTGACTTTATTTAGTTTTCTGGATTTCATCATTCTGGTTTGGTTTTAATCTGTGACCAATATGCTACTGCACGTACAAATACACTAGACTGTAGAGTCAAAATTATTAATTTTTTTAAGATTAATTCTCTCATTTTTATAGTTTGCAGTCAAATCATCCATGAGTCAAAGCTGCAGTGAGGAAAATAAAGGCAGCATGGCGGTGTGGAGAGAAAGAATGGAAAGAAGAGGTATGGCAAGTGATTATTGAGAAGACAAAGACCCCGCTGTCTTGGGCCTGACAGCACCCTCTACATCAGGTGCCCCCCATCCCTCCCTGAGCTCACCATCCCATTCCATCCAGACAAGGGAATTTCCCCCTCTCCACCACCCACCCATCATCCATTTATCCCTCCATTCATCTCTCCTTTCCCCAACAAATGGAAATAATAACACACAACAACACAACAACCAGCAGTTCACCGTTCCTCCTTTCTCCACTTCACATCCAAGCTCAGCTCCTCAGGATGATGGGTCTTTTGATCAGACCTCTCAAGTCGGTCCCAACAGGAGTAAAAGATATGTCTGAATCATGCAAAGAATGTAACTGGCAGGTTTTGGTGTGGTCTAGCCATCCTGTCTGCCAACAAATTCCGTACAGTGCAGGCCAACAGTCGAGACGCCTGCGTTAACGCAAGTATTCAGTGTCGCAGACAAAGCTGGTTTTGCATTACATTAGATTATTCAGACACTTTGAGACAACCGGCCAACTCACAATAGAATTACAGATGAAGCACTTGCTTATAGAGGTTTACATTCTTATGATAAGCAAGGACAGGAGTTGTTGACTGTGTGCCTAAACATTGTCTGGGTTGGTTCCAGAGGACATGAACTGGATGGGTGACTAAACTTACCTGCGGATTTCCCCATGCCTTCAATCACAGCTTATTGAATAAGGTGTTTGTGATGCCTGAATCACCTAACAGAGTCTTTGACTCATAAACAGCAAGTGCAACACTGTGTGAAAGGTGAAGATGATTGAGTTAAAGGCAGAAAGCCACACGGTGATGGTCAACTAACACAGGCTTTCTTGTGACTCTTCGTCACCAAGCATGGGTTTAAATATGGGCTGATGGAGTTAAATATTTTCCCAGTTGTGTTCTATTACAAAAAAAATTTGCTTCGAAACAAGACACTCTCTGTTTCTTATATAAAAGTGCAAATTTTTTTCATGAAAACCCTTTTAGAATTTGCTATCATTTTCAAGACTAAACATTCATTGTTAGGTTTTTTTTTTTTTTTTTTTTTAATCACAATAGGCTTCTCACACATGCACACTGTACAAATAAACACATCATGCCATACAATGGAGTCTTTGTGTTGGAAGAATTTTGAGTTTTCTGCCCATCTCATTGTGTGTTCATCTTCATGGCTCTTGATATTCATTCTGACCATCATAGCAAATCATCAGTGTGTTTTTCTCCAGTCTAGTCTCGAGTCTTTTTGTATTTTTACTTTTATATTCAATTTGGCTTTTATTTGCCACTTAAAAAGCTGCACTGAGAAACATTCTTCACCAGGCAGGATGACAGATTTTGGCTGGTGAAAAACTGTCTGCTAAGTGTGTAAGCTAAATTTTTTTTAAAAATCAAAACCTGATCAATACTCAGTCAGAAATGGATTACGTGACAATTGTGGAAGAATAATTTAATTTTAATTTTCTTCAAAAAATTCTAAAGTTAATCATTTTGTTTTTTCTATTTTAATAGAGATTTTGTACAATATTTTCATTTTTTAACTTTCATTTTCTAGAATTTTCAGTTTTTAAAGACATTTTTTTTAAGAAGTTATCCCCTCACTGATTTTGTCAGATATTTTCTAGAATCAAAATTTGTTTCTATAAATGCACAAAATATGCTGAAATTTTTCTCTTTTGGTATTATTTTTTAATTTTTGTAGAATCATCTACAACAATTTATTATACATTTCTATTTTCTACAAATCTTTAAAGATACCTATAATTTATTCCACCACTAATCTTTTCTTTTTTTTTTTTTTTAAGATTTTAGACACAAGTACAAAAAAACTACCAAAAATTGATTTAGGATTTTTCCAAACTTCTTCATCTGTCTAATAAATGATTAAAGTTTTATACAGGTAAAATTAAAGTCAAATTCAACAAAAACTTTTAAAAAATGGAATATTAGTTTAGATGTGTACAATAACATTACGAATGACAATGCCAGAATGTGAAACCCTTTTGATATGAAAAACATAAAGAATATAGCTGCAAGCGGCGATAAGCGGGATCCAAGCTTGTGCAACAACTTGACGGATGATTCATTTGGTGGAGAAGTGGTGTGTGCAGATACTCACCAAGTTTGGTGAAAATAGACCTAATCATTCATAAGATATCACAGTTTTTGTTGAATAAGCACACACTCAACTTTGGCAGCTAACTGTAGCAAAAAGGTAAAGAATATCAAAAAATGAAGAAGTAACTTTTTTCTGGGTTGGTTCAGACATTGTATATGCAAAGTTTTGTGTCAACTGAGTTGAAATTGTAGGCAGATATGGAGGAGATACTACTGTATACTATAACATTTTATAGTACATGCGTCCAGGTCTCTCAACCATCAAGTAAGACCAGGGGCACCAGGACTCTAAAGACTTGGATCTTCATCTTCTTGCACTGATATCGGCAGCACCATACACCCCTGTCCAGTGACCCCATAACCCCGCAGGTCCGCCCCAGACGTCTNTCGGCAGCACCATACACCCCTGTCCAGTGACCCCATAACCCCGCAGGTCCGCCCCAGACGTCTCTCAACCTCATAGGATGGGCTCCAAGAGATATGAATGTCACTTGCTGCGTTTCCATCCAATTAAAGTTTTTTAAAAAGACTTAATGAAAGTCAACTCAAGAAAAAGAAACTTAAGTTTCCATTCACTGTATTAAGCTTAAGTTACTGCCAAGGTAAGTGAATCTCTCAATAAGTTCGACACTCTCCCGGCATACACACACACTGTTGATGGCTGAGTCCAAGAAGTTATTGAAAGCCTGGATCTTAGTCTTGATCCAGGACACCCACAAACTCAGGCACTCTGACTCCTCACTCAGCTTCTCAAGAGTTCCTACCAGAACATCCATTGACTCTGCAAAGATCACAGCTTCATCAGCAAATTCAAGGTCAGTAAACCTTTCCCCACTGATGAACGCACCCAAGTTGCAGGACGCCACAATCCTTCCCAACACCCAGTCCATGCAAGCACTGAACAGGGAAGGAGCCAGATCACATCCCTGGTGAACCCCAGTGTTCACTGAGAAGAAGCCAGAGACTCTGCTCCCACTCAGCACAGCACTCACAGTACCAGAGTTCAGGCCAGCCATGACATCCAGCAATTTACTGGGGATCCCTCATAATCTCAGGGCATCCCAGAGAGCATCCTGATCAACTGACTCGAACACTTTGCAAAAACTGACATAGGCTGCCAAAAAGCCCTGCCGAAATTCATGCTTCATGCTATTCACGATTCATGCTAGGAATCCAAGGAAAAAAAATTTTGATTCTAGGACTTAAGGTTCAAAAGTTATAGACCAATATACACCAAAATTCTGAAGTTGTTATTATAGTGCCACCTTCAGGCCAATTCGTTTACAGTTTGTTGCCTGAGTAGCAGTGTAGGTTTTGAAGTAATGTGCTAAGTTTCTTTGCTGTAGCTCAGTTTCTGAGCTCCAGATACTTTTAGTGGAAAAGAATAATCATCCAAGCAATTTCAAGAGGGTTTCCAGCACTTTGTGTTTGGACCCCTAATAAACGTGCTAAGAGGTGGCACATTGGTGTATTTCACAACTGCCATAAGCAACATGGAGGTAAAACAAAGTGTTACAAAAAGAATCTTTCCAGATCTTTCCCTGCCAGGAGATCAAGACCCTCAGGGTGCAGACATCATACAAAAGAGTTTTTGCTCACAATTGTGACCTAGTGAGCTATCTGCCCTGCAGCAACAAGCACAAAAGGAACAACATGGATGATTCTACATGAGCTCCTGTCCTGCTTTTTCAACACTTACACTCTCTGTCTCTGTCACCCGTTGCTACTCGGTGACATCAACCTTTGGCACTTTGACAACATTGTCCAGGTTTCAATTTACATTAACAACCGTCACATTTTTTGTTGTTGTCTTGCAGTACCTTTCTGCTTGACTTGGCCTCACACAGCCTCTCTTGAATATGTAAGCCCATCACAGGATATCGTTGAGTCTCCGTGCTACATATCTGTGTTCTCCCTCCAGTCAAATGAACAGGTTATTGTGAATTTGCTGACACCTGACCTGAACTTCCAACAGGTATTCTTAACTTTCTGGAAAGAATGTAACTTCCACTGGCTTTGATTTCACAATGAGTAGAATCCACTTTGGTGTTTACCATGAAAGATCTTCCCAATTAAAGGGAGTTTTTGGAGAGCAGTATCACTTTATTCTGTTTCTAAGTTAGTTTCAATTGTTCCATTGGACAATAAAATGGTCTCTGGAGATTTGGTGGTAAGAGATGAAGACCTGAAACTGAACCCACCTGCAAAGAATTTCAGCTGTAGGTAATCTTTCACAGTATTTTTAACCTACACACCCAAACAAATGCATCTTGAGATTCCTGACTTAATGCCTTAAAAATGTCTCTGGTTCATTATTGTGACTCAATCCTCATTTTACTGTCTGAAATTATGTATGTAATGAGAACAATGATGTCAACATGAGTAAGTGAAAGAAAGAAAGAAAGAAAGAAAGAAAGAAAGAAAGAAAGAAAGAAAGAAAGATCTTCAACAGTTGTTTCACTGACATCTTAACTGGCATTGAGTAATGACACATACTTTTTGTGCGCTGGGGATGTGTCATCACCTGCATGTTTGCCATTCAATCCGCACAGCCTTTTCCTTGTTAATTTACACAATAGCTGAACATGAGCATGCATGGGGCCGGAGTTTTACCTGGAGCCAACAGTGCTGAGTTTCAAGTGAACCCAGGAATGAAAGGTGAAGCCACAGCAACAAGGCCTAAGGAAGGAGAGAGTTCAAGGAAGGAAAGGTGATTATGTGTGCACGTGTGTGAACTCTGTGTGAGTGTGTATCTGATCTGATGAATGTATTTTGAATCCATTTCAATAGCCCTCTTATATTCAGCATCACAATTTCTAAAGTATGCAGTATGACAATGAAAACACAAAATCACTGCACTGTGATCGACAGATAGTTACGTAAAGCCCCAATTTTGAAATATCGGATGTTGTTAAATTCATGGCTGAAATCTGTTTAGCTTGTGCAGCTGTGGTGTCGAAGCTAGTCAGCTAGGAGCATAGCTTATCGAAGAGTCTGCAAATGTCTTCTTTGATGCCTCTATTTGCTTTCTGGTTCAACAGACAGTCTGCACACTGCATATTGGTAGTTATATTAGCCACTATGCTATAAAAAAATTTAAGCTAAGTTAGGTGTTGACTGGCAGAAAAAGCCAAAGCCGGACCCAGTCAGAGACTATCAAAAGCCAGAAATATCAGAAAACCTTTTTTTTTTTCCCCTCTTCCTTCTCATAGTGTCAGAAGTATTGCAGTTTTGTGACTGGAACTGGAAGCCAGAGCAAGTACAATTATGTACTACATTTTTGTGATGACTGGAATTACTAGTTATTTTACAGATTCAAACTTTAAATTTCAAACTTTAAATTAACAAGATCAAATCAAGCAGCACTGCTGATGACAGGTATTAAGCTTGCATATATAGTGCCTCCAGAAAGTTTTCAGACCCCTTCACTTTTTGCACATATTATTGTGTTTAATGTTAAATGGATAAAACTGCCATTTCTGCCCATCAATCTACACTCAATAACCAATAATGACAAAGAGAAGACATGTTGTTAGAAATTTTTAGAGATGTATTAAAAAAAATCAAAAACTGAAAACTTTCATTTACGTAAGTATTGAGACCCTTAATTCAGTAATTTGTAGAAGTCCCTTTGGCAGCAAATACAGATGCAAGTCTTTTTTGGGTATGTATCTACAAGCTTTGTACACCTGGATTTGGCAGTTTATGCCATTTTTCCAGATCCTCTCAGATAATCTCTGACAGAAGCGTCTGTGAACTGCCATCTTCAGGTCTATCCACAGATGTTCTATGGGGTTTAAGTCTGGGCTTTGGTTGGACCACTCAAGGACAGTCGGATTCTTATCCTGAAGCTGCTCCAGCGTTGCCTTGGCTGTATGCTTGCCATGCTGAAAGGTGAACCATCACCCCAGTCTGAGGTTGCGTGCACTCTGGAGTAGGTTTCTCTGCAGAGATGGGAGAACTTGCCAGAAGTACGACTATCTCAACAGCACTCCATCAATCAGGCCTTTATGGTAGAGTGGCTAGGTGGAAGCCACTCTTGAGTAAAAGGTCTATGAACAGCATTTAAAGGACTCTGAGAGCATGAGGAAAAAGATTCCCTGATCTAATGAGACAAAAATTGAACTCTTTAGGCAGAACTCCAAGCACTATTGTCTGGCAAACACCAGGCACTGCTCATCGCCTGGCTAATACCATCGCTACGGTGAAGCATCATGGTGGCAGCACTGGAGTGCTTCTCAGCGGCAGGGACAGGGAGACTGGTCAGAATTGAGGGAAGGATGAATGCAGCCAAATACAAAAAGGTCCTTGAAGAAAACTTGCTCCAGAGTGCACGCGACCTTAGACTCGGGCAACAGTTCACCTTTCAGCACAACGGTTCACCTTTCAGCACAACAATGACCCGAAGCATACAGCCAAGACAACGCTGGAGCAGCTTCAAGACAAGTCTCTGACTGTCTGTCCTTGAGTGGCCCAGCCAAACCCCAGATTTAAACTCCACAGAACATCTGTGGAGAGACGAAGATGGCAGTTCACAGACCCTTCCCATTCAATCTGACGGAGCTTGAGAGGGTCTGCCAGGAAGAATGGGATAAACTGCCCAAATCCAGGTGTGCAGAGCTTGTAGAGACATACTCAAGAAGCCTTGCAGCTGTAATTGCATCTAGTGGTGCATTCAAGTGCTGAATTGAAGAATTGACAACAGGAAGCATTTTCAGATCACTCCACGCTTTTTGGTTGTGCTTAAACACTAACTAAACTTAACTTTGGAAAAAACCTGAATATAGGTCTTGTTCATGATGATGGAATACCTATCCCAAGAACGTTTCAAGTATCAACAACTTGATTTTAATAGCGTACCAGAATGAACTG
>VXCM01002297.1:0-25523 GCA_014773175.1 Lucifuga dentata
GTAGACAAGGGCTGCTTGTGTGTGTATGTGTGTGTGTGTGTGTGTGTGTGTGTGTTCATGTACAGTTTTCCTTGCAAAGTGAGGACATAGTGTGGAGCTGAGGGTGAAGGTTACAGATTCTATAGCTGCTTTCCAAAGCTCCTATTTGATTGTTCCTTTCTCCTCAGTTCTTGCATGTCCCAGAAATCATCTTTAAAAATGGTTTTACATCACCAGGGACTGCAGATGAAAGTTAGCCCTTTTATTTATTTATTTTTATTTTTTGGCAAAATCCAATTGTACCATGGTTAATTAATGTAGATAGTCCCTGTAAAACTAACTGAATAACATGTTAAAGTCCAATAAATAACATATTATGTTACTGCCAACCATTTTCCCAAAATATAAAGCCCTATTTTAGATTTTGTGTTATTTTGCCAAAACCTCTAATCTTTCAAAATCAAATGTTCAAGTGATTCAAAATTCAACCTTTCACCTGCTAACGGCTATGCATGACTGTGGAGAGTACAGTCATTAAGATTTCTCAGTAAAAGAAGTATTTTCTCCTGGGACTATATTTCCTGGCAGAGACGTACATTTTCGTCCGTGTTGAATTAGACAATTTAAGTAATTTCTACATAAAATTTTATAGATACAGTTTGCTGTGATGGATTATTAACCTCAAGCATGTTTGGAGTCTCAACAAGTTGATTAAAAGATGTGAGGACAGAGGAAGTGAGAAATGACGATTTAAAGAAATAAGAGCGTTGGAAAGTCCTTAAAGGACCATACCGGTGACTTTGCATGTTTGATCCCAATAAATACTAGCCGTATACAGCTGCATTACTGCTACCCATTTTCCAGAACATACTACTGGAGTGGTTAATATTAACATTTTTTCCTACCTTCCAGATTGCCATTGGTTTATTCCAGTATGTTATATCTTTTCCTTGCATCCTAAGCGGTGGACTAAGATGCAAGGAAAAGATACAACTATGGGAAACATGGAAATGATTAAGAGTTTTGGAACGTACCCTTTACGAGTGTGTCTGCACAACAACAGCATGAAATGTGAATCTCAGCTTCAGTTCTCATGGTTCAAGTCCGGCGGAGGAAACAAACTGTTCTGTACTCCAAAACCCTGGAGCACTGTCAGGGAGAAAACAAAGATCGGCCTTTCTCATGGGAGCCAACGTCAAACGTCCAAATCAGGGTCACTTGTTGCATCATTTACACTGGGGTCACTGGAGTCATTGTCATGTGACAGGAAGCCAGAGTGAAATCATTACTGGCAGCAACAGAACAATGAGGCTACAGTTGACCTGAAACCACCGTGGTGGAAATAGCACACATCCTGTCAGTCCTTTTCCCCTCCCGCATGTCCTCTAAACTCTCCTCGCCTTTTCTTGTCTCAGCCGTTACTTTGCACCACGATCAGAACAACAACCACAAGTATTATTTTATTCATTCGTTCTGCCAAAATATCTAAACTAGCAGCTACAGAAAATAACAGGTTCCAAGTTCCAAGGTGACAAGAAAATGGAGATAGTCTCAAACTGCGAGTGTTTTTCTCTGCAAAACGGTGCGATGAATGGAAAGGTGAGAAAGACAGGTCAATGCTGTGATTTCTGGGGCAGACTTTAAAGGACCACAGTGGTGATTATGCATGTTTGAGCCATATAAATACTACTCATATACACATTACATTACTGCCCAAACATTATCCAAAATATAAAACCATATTTTAGTTTTTGTGCTATTTTGCCAGATCTCCTAATCTTTCAAAATCACACGTTCAAGTAAAACACCCCTTTAAAATTTAGTGTTTCATCTGCTAATGCTTTTGCACGATTGATGATGATTGATTGATAATTATGGTCGTTTAAATTTCTCTGTTAAAGCTGTTTTCTCCTGGGACTATATTCCCTGGTGGAGACATACATTTTCCTCTATGTAGCTCGATGTTGGATCAGTTAAATTAAGTAACTTCAACAAAAAATTTAAAGGACATCTTTTCGCTACTTATCTCAAGCACGTTTCAAGTCTCTACAAGTTGGGAAGTGTGGAAGGTGTGGGAAAACAATTGTAATATTTACCACTCCAGTCGTATCTTTTGGAAAATCTTTGGTAGTAACATAACATGTATATGGATTGTATTTATTGGGCTCAGACATGCAAGATCACTGGTATGGTCCTTTAACGAACTGCATACTTCCCTTTCCTCTTACTCAAACTTTACCTCCCTTGCTGGGAAAAAAAAAAAAAAAAAAAACATACGTAAAGAGAGAGGGGCAAGTCCACATTTCTCTCAGGCTTCATGTTAGCCGCTTCTTGCTGCTAATGAAAGTGTGCTAACACTGCTAAAGAAAGTGTGCTAACGCAGCTAATGGAAGTGTGCTAATGCTGCTAATGAAAGTGTGCTAACGCTGCTAATAGAAGTGTGTTAACACCACTAATGGAAGTGTGCTAATGCTGTTAATGGAAGTGTGCTAATGCTGCTAATGAAAGTGTGCTAATGCTGCTAATGAAAGTGCGCTAATGCTGCTAATGGAAGTGTGTTAACGCTGCTAATGAAAGTGCGCTAACACTGCTAATGGAAGTGTGCTAATGCTGCTAATGAAAGTGTGCTAACGCTACTAATGGAAGTATGCTAATGCTGCTAATGAAAGTGTGCTAATGCTGCTAATGGAAGTGTGCTAATGCTGCTAATGGAAGTGCGCTAACACAGAGAGCCAGACTCTAAACAACGACTGAGAGAGCTGCAGGAGACTCCAGTCACAAAATATTTGGCGGTAACGTAACATGTATGTGGATTGTATTTACTGGGCTCAGACTTTCAGAATCACCGGTATGGTCCTTTAATTAACCTTTAACAAATTTGCAAAATCAAGTCCAGAACGTGAGGTGTGGTTCTGGCTGTTGTGACAATCACTTGGTGGGGGGGGNGGGGGTTCCTCTCTGCCAACAAGGCCCCAGGACTTAATACAGCCCAGCGTAGGCAGATGGCGCTTGTTCTCGTCTCCGCTCCCTCCAGCAACTTAAATTTATGCAGCAGTGCCGCTGAGGTTGAATAGCAGCCGCGACCAGAATTAGAATTT
Organism: Lucifuga dentata; assembly: GCA_014773175.1. Taxonomy (NCBI): domain Eukaryota; kingdom Metazoa; phylum Chordata; class Actinopteri; order Ophidiiformes; family Bythitidae; genus Lucifuga; species Lucifuga dentata. The sequence goes on from VXCM01002297.1 coordinate 3,078, forward strand.
AGGAGTTGTGGNCTCCGCTCCCTCCAGCAACTTAAATTTATGCAGTAGTGCCGCTGAGGTTGAATAGCAGCCGCGACCAGAATTAGAATTTAGGAGTTGTGGGGAATATCAGAGTTGGTGTCGTGTGTTCTTGGTTGAGTGCTAGCATACGCACGGCTGCATGGCTGAAGACTTCAATTTGTGGCGCTGAGATGTGCGCGTGTGTTCGCTGATGTCGTCACTGAGGTGAGACAATTCCTCTGGCAGACGGGAGGAGGCAGGATCAGAGATGAAGGCGGCGGCGATGCTGATGTCTGTCACCTCTGCACCGAAAAGACTTTAACCAAACACCTCAGAGATTTAGGAGCAGCTACCTCTGTTACACATTTAACTTTTACTCGGTGCACTCCTTCCTCTTCCTCCATATGGCCCCATTTCATCCTCCTCCTCCTTCTCCTCCTCCTCCTCTTATTCTGACTTCTTATCTTATTTCTTCCTCTCCTCAGGCAGCAATTTGAAAAGATGCTTGGTTAAGGGCTGCGATGGTGCAGTCTGCTTTGATATGCTCTTTTGCCTTAGGAGCTGTCAAGACACGGGATCAGGGATGGGAGGAAGAGGAGGAGGAGGAGGAGGAGGAGGAGCGACAGGGGAGGNGAGGAGGAGGAGGAGGAGGAGGAGGAGGAGCGACAGGGGAGGTAAAGGGAAAGTGAGGGAGCTAAGCAGTAACATCACTGAAGATATGTGAGGAAAGCTGAGCTTTGTGGCATCGTTCCACGTATGTCGGCATTGAGATAATTAACAAAGCTGCAGTTATATGGAATGCCAAATGTGCCAAAATTAAATAAATAAATAACGCATTATGAAATAAATAAGTCTATGCAAAAATCATTTTTATCATGAAATCTTATTTCATAATAACACTNATGAAATAAATAAGTCTATGCAAAAATCATTTTTATCATGAAATCTTATTTCATAATAACACTTTTTTTCATAGTGCCCCATTTTTCAAAAGTCTCTTTTATTTCACAGCGCCGTTTTTCATAACGGCACATTTCATGACGAGACTTCATCGCGAGATTTGAGGGCCAGTGGGCGTGGCTTTATGCTGATAGTTTGTTCCTGGTTCCAGACAAGGCAGACAAATTCAAGTCAAAACTTTCTACTACAACTATGAAACTCGGTTTCATAGTTGTAGTAGAACTGGTGTAAAATGGTGTAGAATTGGTTTCAACGTTTTTGGAGACGGGAAGCTCCGGCTCCCAGCAGCAAGCAGCTTCTCTGCTGACTGGTCATCCCCGTTACCATGGTGATAACAGTTAACTGCAATTAACACTACACACTAACCAGAGCAAAATAATGATTTAACTTTAGAAAGTTTCTGTTGTTTCAAATAAATGAAAGAATATTAGAATTTAACACCTGATTTGTGAGTTAGAGAGAGAGAGAGAGAGAGAGAGAGAGAGAGAGAGAGAGAGAGAGAGAGAGAGAGNGATTTGTGAGTTAGAGAGAGAGAGAGAGAGAGAGAGAGAGAGAGAGAGCAAACCAATTTTTAATTCAGCATTATTTTAATCAGTCGACCATATATTCTAATTCTAAGCAGCTACTGTCTCGTATGAAAAAACCTCAAAGCTTAATTTGGCGACAGTTTAATAGTTTTATAGAAAGTTTTGACTTGAATTTGTCTGCCTTGTCTGGAACCAGGAACAACGATCAGCGTAAGCCACGCCCACTGGCCCTCAAATCTCATGATGAAGTCTCGTCATGAAATGTGCCATTATGAAACGCTGCGCTGTGAAATCAAAGAGACTTTTGAAAAACGGGGCATTATGAAATAAAAGTGTTATTATGAAATAAGATTTCATGATAAAAATGATTTTTGCATAAAGTTATTCATTTCATAATCTCGTTTTTATTTATTTAATTTTGGCACATTTGGCTTTCCATATAATTAGAGTCAGACCTGACATGCAGAAACAGGCTCTCATCTTCTTTTCCTCGCCCCTTCATCCCTCCATCTCCCACATCCACGTGAATTTGCGCTCATCTGCCTCCTCGCTGTACTGTTGAAATCGTAGACTTTTCATATTTTCTGCACAAATTCCCTCTACAAGTTTTATTTGACTTTAAGGTACAAAAGAATTAAAAATGTTGTAACTAGGCCAGAGAACGTTCTTTTTACTCAGCCGCTGCCTCTATTTCCCATTATTCAATGACATTATTATTATGATTATTTTCTCGAAAATCACCAGTTTCATACGTGACGAATGACAGCAAAGATAAGAACGCCGTGCAGCCTGAGGAGGACAATGCTGAGGTGAATAATGTCGTTTCGCCGTCACTTCGGGTTTGATGTCATCATCAATCACACGGCCTCATAAACACATTGTGTTCATGCAGAAGATGTGATGCATTTGTCTGAAATTACATTTTGTCTCGTTGTCGCTAATAAAGCCGTTCTCATGTGTAAAAGCGACCGTACGTAACGATGCACAGCAGAAGGGTCCCTGAGCTCAGCGCGGTCAAAATGTCCTGCGGCAGCGTCCTTCCTCGGAGGGGAGAAAACGGTGTTGAGTTTCTAAGGACCAACGTTTTTTAAATGAGCTCTGGTCATGATGAGGAGAGGCCAAGCATCAAAGCCTGGTGGCACTGAGAAGATGCTGGTGTGCATTTGTATGGATAAGTGTGTGTCTGTCTAACTGTGACTGAGCTCTCCAACTCATACAGAAACTGATCAAATGAAAAGGGGGCACATTATTATTTCCCATTACAAATTCACCGGCGTACTCTGCATAAAGATGCATAATCTGGGTACAATTTAAATGCAAAATACAAATACTGACGCTCTCTCTCTCTCTCTCTTTTACATACACATGCAACAAACACAACACCCTGAATAACAAGAATCATTGGTGTGCATGGGCTGCTGCGATAAGACAGAGGCTAGCTTTGTTGTCTGCTAACTCCATGGCTCCGCCTCCTCCTCGTATCAGCACATCTCCTAACTGCTGAGGCATTGGGCGGAGAGAGAGAGAGAGAGAGAGAGAGGGGCTAAAGATGACTTAGAGTTTAGNGGAGAGAGAGAGAGAGAGAGAGAGAGAGAGAGAGAGAGAGAGAGAGAGGGGCTAAAGATGACTTAGAGTTTAGAGTCTGTCACTGCATGAATCTGTGGTGTCTCCTAACGTGAATCTCAGGCCTCGTGAACACTTAGAAAGTGTGTGTGTGTGTGTGTGTATTAGGAGGTATGTGTGTGTTAGCGGTTACATGGACGTCACCATACACCACTTCCTGTACACCTCCACAGATCAGACGGCCAAACGCAAACAAGACACACATGCTGAGGGAAAAAAAAAAACCAAAAAACTGCTTATTGAATTGAGTTAAACAGTGAATAATGAGAGCTGGCACAGACAGAGCTGTTTGTTAATGTGACTGGGTGCATGTGTGTGTGTGTGTGTGTGTGTGGGGTGGGGGTGGAGGGGGGGGTGCCTCTGAAGCAGAGTAAGAGATGACTATCAGGCAGTTTAGGTAGCTGCTTCCTGAGTGCTGATGTGGCTCCCGTGATTCAATTGGTCGAGTTGCTGAGTGACTGCAGGTTTCTGGCTCTCTGGTTGGTCAGCTGGACTCTGATACAGCACAGCAACGCCATCCTGTGGAGAATGACTGAACTGCAGCTGGAAGACGAAAGCCCCCTGACAGTTTTCAGGGATGAAAGATACACGTCTTCATTCCCCAAACTGAGTATTTATTGCCACGAAACAGCACCAAATTTACAGAATTTTTATCCTTGACTGTTGGAAAATTCCCAGTACAGTCAAGTATTATTACTTATTATTATTATTATTTTGGCATCTATGCACATTAGAGTTATTAGCCAGAGCTGCATCCAAACTAACTCATTTTTATCTGCAGTACCTTGCATGTACCTACAAAGATGAATAGTTGTATAATTAGACATATTGCTAGTATGTTACACTGCAAAAAAAAAAAAAAGTTTTATTTTTTAATCTAAAAACTCTGATAAAATCTATCACTTGTTACCTTGTATGGCAAAAACAACAAATTTGAGACATAAACAGGAATTCCAGGCTATTTCCATTCAGTTTTATGTTCATATGCTGTCTATCATCCAAATAAAAATACAGATATTATATTTTACTTTGAAAATAAATTACATAATCTCAAACTTTGTGCTCTAATTAAAATTGCAGTATAAAAGCAGTTTTATGAGATATGCACATCACACATTAATGGGAAATGTACTCCAGAGTGTCTTTTTACGCTGAGAGCTGTTCTGAAAGCCCATGGCCCCCTGCTGAGACGCCATTACTGACACTTACAGTAGATGGCGACAGACGTCTGAGGCAGGGGGCGATAAGAATGTCTCAGCAGGGTGGTCTCTTTGAAAAATGAAGTCAGAAGTTGTCGAGCTGAATCAGCTGAGAATTCTGCTGAGAAGCAGGAAGTCTTTTTTTGATCATAGGCTCGCTCACTTTGACAGAATCCTGACGTAGTAAGACCCACCAAAATAATAGTTTTCCTTTAGAACTGTCATTTGTTGTATTTAAAGTGACATACAAGGAATGAGGAAGTCATTTAGTGTCTTCCTCAAGGACACAATGATATACACATTAAAGGACCATGCCACCATTTTGCATGTTTGAGCCTAATATCTTAAATTTTCATACATGTGACATTACTGACAATCATTTCCAAATCATACTACTGGAACAGTGAACTAAAAATGTTTTTCCTACCTTCCAGACCTCCATTGGTTTCAGTTCATTCTGGTATTAAATTCAACTTGTTGATACTTGAAACGTTCTTGGGATAGGTAATCCATCATCGCCAGCAAGACGTGTATTCAGAATTTTGTCGAAGTTTTGTAATTTTAGTGTTTAAGTGCAATAAAAAGCATGGAGTGAATGTATGCCTCCACCGGGGAATACAGTCCCAAAAGAAGACCTGTGTTTATGGAAAAATTTAAAGGACCGTGACTTCATAAGGCTGTGTAACTATTAGCAGGAGAAACATGGATTTTTAAGGTGGGTGTATCACTTGAATATTTGATTTTGAAAGATTAAGAGATTTTGCAAAATATCAGGAAAGCTGAAATATGGTTTTATCTTTTGGGAAATGATTATCGGTAACATAACATGTATGAAAATTGAAGATATTAGGCTCAAACATGCAAAATGGGTTGTATGGTCCTTTAATTCTGATAATAAAGTGTAGGATGAAGAAATTAAAGGCACTGTCACACTTACGTGGTTTGGTCTGGTTCAATTAGGCTAAGGTTAGTGTGCTGCCTTCCATAAAAATATTGTATTAAAATCATAGTAACACACTTGTTCGATCAAATTCAGACTGATGTAAACTAAGTGTATCAGTAACTTATGTTAAGCTCAACATGAAGCATTATGGAGTCGCCAGGTGTGGCTAAGGAATCAATAAAAGCAGACGATTACAGCGCTAAGAGGAAAAGAGATCAGTGTGACGTACAAAAGAAGATTTCTGTTTCAGCAGATGCAGATGGGAAAGAATTTAACATTTTGAATTACGACAAATGCTGCAGCGTTGACGAGTCTTCCTGTTCAAAATCAACTTCAAAGAAAACTCCTGTCAGTATTAAAGAGGAGCAGGTGAGAGCTGTGCTGCGTGTGTGCGTGTGTGTGTGTGTGTGTGTGTTGTGACATGATGTTGTTGCCAGCCGTTNGAGAGCTGTGCTGCGTGTGTGCGTGTGTGTGTGTGTGTGTGTTGTGACATGATGTTGTTGCCAGCCGTTGCTTGCTGCAGCTTGTTCAGCATGAAACAGCTGCTACGTACAGCAGATTCGACATGTCCGACATTTTCCCCCCAAATCTAACAACAGTTTCCAGATGAGAGTTTTGGTGGAAAAGCTATAGCCTAAAAGATGGATGTCGATTGATATGTTTTGAGCCTGGCACATAAGGACACGTGCAAGGGCTTTAACTTTTTTTTTGTTAATGTCATAAGAATAACTGCATTCATTTGCGCTCAGAGATTATAACCTGCAAAATCTAATTTCTGTGAGTCCTACAAGATGGACAAATAAGTTCAAAACGCAATGATTATATACTTTTGGCTGATAACCACGATTGTGAACGAGTTCAGCATCCATTCTGATTTGGCCCTTTACTCTTCCTCTGTAAAACCTGTCCACAAGTGGAAAACAAAATCACAGGAAAAGCATCCAACAAAATCTGTAATTTTCCCACTCTGCCAGGCTTCATGCAACAATTGGTCAGGTAAGTTGAGATGCAGAAATAGAGATGGTTTAAATTTTTATGTCAAGCTCTGTGTTTTTCTTTCCATCAGTGTGTCTGTGCTCCATGAAGAGAATTGAAAGTGAAACTGTGGCCGTTATCCCCATTAAAATCCCCGTTTATAATAGCGTGGAGATCACAAAGCACACAGAAGACACAGAATTACCCAAATATGAAATTTATAATGAACCTGTTCAATGTAAATTGTTCTATTCTGCCTCAGATGATGATGATGATGCATCTGCTGTGGAGGATTTTTTTTGTACAGCCATGGAAATAATTCTTATGAAAATGAGATAAAATCCTTCCAGCACCATTGGGAAGTGTCAAACGTGAAGAAAACTATGCTGAAAAATAAATAACTTGCAACATTCTAGGCTCAGAACTTATCAGTCAACTCTCATGGCTCTGCGTCGACTTATCTGGATAGAGAACTACGACAAAACATCATAAACAAAAAATCATCATATCTGACAAAGCCTTCAGTCTCTTTTGACGGATTTGCTTTAAGGCTTCCATTGAGGATTGGTGGGAAAATGCTTTTCTGTGATTTGAGTCTCCGTGGATGCAGCAGGAAGTGGGACAGAACATCTACAGGATCAGGTGGAATTGGTCAAGAATCACATGGTCGCAAGATTTAATAACCACTTCCATACAGGGACTCCAGGTTCCAGCACAGCCAAACTGCAGCATCCACACTGCTGCAGCTGACACGCTGTTTGACACAGAATTCATTTTGATGTTGTTTATTTGACAGACGTGCAGACTCTTCGTTGCTGGTTGTTCCTCCCACGGTGTCCCCTGTCTCCCACAGAACCGTATTATGCTAATTCCTTCCCGGCTGCATAGATGCTACAGAGCAAAACATCAGAGCTGTCAGGATTTAGATTGACAGTTTCAGAACAGACTGCATGGGCTGTCGTCTCCAACAGGAACATCCTGCTCTGTCCATCACCGTGAGAGTTAAATATGGCAGAGCTGCCCATTGTGTGTGTGTGTGTGTGTGTGTGTGTGTGTGTGTGTGTGTAGTTTTTCCATGGTCCATCCAGTGTGAGTGCAAAGGGTGGCTGATGTCCAGTCTTTGCTCGAAAGGATTCTCCTGCAGTGCAGCCATGCAGCAAAGGTTTTTTTTTCTCCTTTATTAATGTAATGACAAACAATAACAACAACAAAACAAATTGTTGTAGACATAAGAGTCCACGAATACAACAAGTAACAGAAAAAACCCTAAACAATAAACAAAACACAAAACAATCTATACAGTATATATATATATATATATATTTATTTTTTTTTTTTTTTNTTTTTTTTTTTTTTTCTTCAAAATTATGTTGAAAAATAATATGCAACATTCTAGGCTCAGAACTTATCAGTCAACTCAGTTGATTTGGGTGATAAATCGATTTAATCGATTAATTCGATTTTATGTTTTGGCACGATGTGTAAACTGGCTAAATTTCACAGTTGAGATTTTAAAAAAAATCTAATATCTAACTATTTTTAACGGGGGAAATGCAGCACCCAGTCACTCTCCATCAACAAGCCCTTCTGTGCTCGTTAAACCTACCAATCAATTGTCCATCACGTTCATTTGATGCCACACCCACAAAGCTTCAGCAGGTCAGAAGTGTCAAGTTGCCAACAAACACTTTGACTGAAAATGAGCTCAAAAAGCTAACGTCACGTCAGTGGTTCACACGCATCACGGCGTGCAGCAAACCAGCGTGTCTGTAAAGTTTGTAGGAGCTGCAGCTACGAAAAGTAGCAGCAGCTGTGACAGAAACACACAGCAATGCAGCGCTGCGAGATGCAGATCTGCAGTCAAAATGCAGCGGAAAAAAATGTTACTGCATCACGTTCCAGCGTGATGGTGTCTGATCAGAGGATCTTCATACGTGGAATATTTATCATGTCAGAGCACCAGGCCAGAGGCAGCAGCATGTGGTGTTCCTCACAGGAACCTGTACATTACTGTAAAAAACTTTTATTTTAAAAGTTTTTGTTTAGAAATCCCTACAATGTTATTTAATAGTATCATTATTTGTTTTTTATTGTTTTAATAAAGAAAATACTTATTTGAGTTATGTATTGTTTGTTTTAGTTAGTTCAGAGAAAAACAAGAAAAATCAAGTTTAAAATCAATTGTCGAGATTTATATATATATATATATATATACACACACACACACACACATATATATATACATGATATTCCCACTTCTGTAAGTTCTAAGTATCGAGACAAAAATAATGCACTTTTTGCAGTTTTTCATTTTATGCAACAATTCAAGAGATTCTTGCGTTCTAACAGAAAAGAAAGCAGATTAGGTGGAGATTTACTGAATTTCTTTTTGTGAATATAAATTTTCCCTATTAGGACACAGAAATTAATGACAAATTGTAAACATACTTTTGGATTAACAAAACAGAAAAATGCATTTAGCCTAAATGTATTTTAGCCTAAATGATTTAGGCAGCAGAGTGGAAAAGTCGGAAATGATGGAGCTGACGCCTTTTCTGGCCTTTCTGGCTGAGCGCTTCGCCCGAGCTGTCAAAGTTCTTGCCGCTACTTGTGAGCTGCTGCAGCGATGATGCTGAAGTCCTTGAGCGAAGCTTTCAGCGTGTCCTTGAATTGCCAGGCAAGTGTGCTCAGAAGTCAGCTCATCCAGTAATTAAATACGTTTGTATGCACGTTAAAACTTGGCTTATATTCAAATTAAGGCAAGAAACAGAGTTTCATTCATATAAACACCATAGTTAGATTGAAATCGGCATAAAGTGGTGAAAATTTACTCTGAGTAACAGATGCAATTGCAATAATCACAACAAGCTGCCTTTCTTCACGTGGCAGACTCTCCTCATATGCCAATTATGCAACGTGTCATGTATATTAGACAAACCGAAGCTTCCTGTCTTACTTTTATTATTGCAAATCAGAGTATAGCATGCACGTAAATGCACCAAACGTGTCCTTGAAGTGCTTCATTCTGGCTACATGACCATGCTCTGCTCATCCTAGTCATTGATTACTCCCCCACAACACACACACACACACACACACACACACACACCTGGTATCTCTTNACACACACACACACACACACACACACACACACACACACACACACACACACCTGGTATCTCTTGAACAGAAAGACAATATAAAAGTCCTCGAGGAAGAAATGGACCAATAAGTAATATACTTGTCTCGACCCTAATTTCAAGGAGTGATGATAACGGTTCCAACTACCATTAAGAAGATTAAAGAATAGAGAAACAAACTTTTTCTTTAGATTGTGGAGGAGATAATCCCACTAAAACACTAAACATCAAGCTATTTTCATCACTAACTTCCTATCTGGACCTCTTAGACCAGCTTCACTAAAACCAGCTGTGAATTACTTGCCCTGGGGCAAGACGGTTCATAACATTTTTTCATCCCCTCTTGAAAATGTTTCCAGCGTTCGCAGCCTTCAGCACACCTTAAAGTGGTGAAACACCATTTGTTGCTGCAGCACTTTTCTTGGTAATTTGTCCTGCAGCCTCCAGGTACAAACCTGTTCTCAAATAGTAATAGGATTGTGTTTATTATTTATGAATTCAATTTTACAACAAAACTTAAATGTTAGAATCCCAGCCGTTAATGAAAGACACACAGGGAAGGAGTTTCCAAACGTGCACCAACAAGATATGAACAGGTCAGCTAACAAAAGGCAGAAATCTCTGTCTGTGGCACCAACATCTCTAGAACCCGGCGCTGTATGAAGTTAAAATTCAGCAGGTTTATTGCTCAGGACCCAAAAATGTGCAGTTTCTGCGTGGCAGGATACGCTCCGGGTGTGGCGGCATATGCTCCGGTCCAGTGGCACACCAACGGCAAACAAAGCTAGCTCACGAGGATGTGCAGAACTAAATTACGACATGCTGCGACACCTGGCCCATTCCGAACACGCATGTTTGGGTGTTCTGCTGCACATGAGCGGAGTCTGAGCAGCGCCGCTCAACCTGCTGACAGGAAGCACTCATTGCTAATGACAATTTAACGGTTAGCATGGACTGTACAAACAGGATGTAGCCTAGACGCAATCTTTGCACATTCGTGGTTAAAATCAGATTTTGGTTTCGACTCGGGTAGCAACATGGACATCGCAAAAAACAAAAATGCTCTTATTAGGAGGAGAAAAGCGAAAAAACGGCAAATGTGGAAACCTCACATTTCATACGTTATATTAACAATTTCCATACCTGACGTCCCTGTCTGACTGCTGACATTTTGCCAAGCAAATGCCTTTTTTTTTTTTTTTTNAGATTATAAGCTCCTCCTCCATTGTTGTGGCGCTTCTGGTTACATGACGTACAGCAGTGCTCTGATTGGTTGCGTGTTGGAAAGGTCAAAGTTCATTTAAATGAACTTTGAGCACCCATGTCAAAAGGGAGAATCTGAGCATCGCGCGGCACTCAAGGTGGCGTGACACGACGTTAGGAGTCACCGCTCAGCTCCCAATACGCAACAATGGGACGCCCAGGTTAGCGCAACGCTAACGCTTAGCATGTGAATCCGGCCTAAGAATTCAAGAATTTACAGCAATGCCACTTTGAGTTCCAAACTCCCTCCTTCCCTTCATTTATCACTTCAAACAACCATGAAAGGCATTTTCAAAACTTGCGTCCCTTGTGAAAGTCGTGATCATTATGTAGCCTCAAGCTTTTACAAGGGTCCCAGCCTAAATGCTGACTCCCCCTCCCCTTCAAAAGTCTGTCATCACCAGCTGGACTCATTACCCAGCTCCTCCCTCATATCCTCGTCAGCCAACAGGGACAGATGTTCATTACTACAGCCCATTTCCTCCCTCCAACCTTCTATCTATTAGCAGTTAGCTACGTAGCTCGTCTCTTATGACTGTGGCGCCGATGCTGCCTCGTATCGCGGCTCCGTGATAGAGATGAATGTTTAGTGGTCATCTGCTGGCACGCCGCAGGTCACAGCGGCATGTTAAATGTAACGGCGAGATGATGACGGAGTGAAATGGCGGCTCATTAGCAGCTGATGGCCGCGGACACGCCGAACATTGGAAACATTTTGGGGTTACATCTAGTTAAAAAACATAAGGGACATGGAGGCTGCATTCAAATCACCCAGATGAGTGATGGAAGTTAAGGGAAATGTTCCAAGGGAATGTTAAATACTTGAAGGTAATTAAAAGAGCAGATATGCTGCATGTACAATGAATAAAGGTTGCGTTCTATAGGATTTAAATCAAGTGATGAGTTCATATTCACAGTAATGAAATTATCTCTGCTCACACGGGAAACATCTGGTATAGTTCATTTATGGTTGATTTTGAATTACCGCAACTATTAACCCGACACCTGCCACGCCGGACGTGGCTTCTACAGCAGGTTTGAAGCAGCTGACCAATGCATCCCTTTAATGTATGTTTTCCAAAAGCATGAGGACACACATTCTAAACTAATGATACACAAACAAGCACTTTTATGTCTTCATAAAACGTGCTGTTTAATCATTCACAGTCCAAGCTAATCAACACATAAATGCTCCTTTAGCAGCAATAACCTCCACCAAATGTTTCCTGTAGCTGCTGATCAGATTTCCACAACGATGAAGGAATTTTCAACCATTCTCCCTATAAAACTGCTTCATTCATCAATATTTTTGGAATTTCTTGCATGATCAGCCCTCCTCTGCTGGACTCTGACTTGAAAATTCCAAAACACCAATCTTTTGTCGATCTACTTGTGGCTTTAAAGGACCATTTTGCATGTTTGAGCCTAATATATTGAAATTCAATTCAAAAATGTTTAACGACCATGGCTTCATAAGGCTGCATAACTATTAGCAGGAGAAACATGGATTTTTAAGGTGGGTGTATCGCTTGAATATTTGATTTTGAAAGATTAAGAGATTTAGCAAAATATCAGGAAAGATGAAATATGGTTTTATCCTTTGGGAAATGATTGTCAGCAACCTTACATGTATGAAAATTGAATATATTAGGCTAAAACATGCAAAATGGACGGTATGGTCCTTTAAGGTCCTTGTCATCTTGTATTAAGCTTCAGGTGACAGACTGCTGCTTTGACCTTCTCGCTGATGTCATTTTTAATTCATTGTTTTCTCATTGACTGCAAACTGTCCAGGCCCAAACCCTCCACCACGCTCCACAACTGGGATGAGGTTTTGAAGTCTTGAAGTTGTGTGCAGGGCCTTTTTCCTCTAAACACTTTGGCCCAGACTCATAAACCGTAGCGCATGTTATACCGCATCGCTATGTGCAAATATCACGGTGCAAGCACGTTTGCTCATTCATAAATGCCTTTTACCGACATATTTTAGCATTAGCCTTGAAAAAGGCTGAAATACTGAGATATTTCCTTATTTGTGTGTTGCTGTAGCTATTCATTCATTTATTTATTTATTTTTAACAGGGACCATATACATTAATCAGCATCATGCATGACCATGTGTAAATGTATCAGATTTAGCCAAAAGAGACTAATTTCCATCCGTAGTCACTGGGCAGGTAGATGTTAGATTAGTGATCATAAAAACAGACATCATATTCATAAAACAAACCCACATGCAAAAATTAAGACCTGCTTCAGTCCGGTGGTAAATTTCAGCAGTATGAAATCTGGGCGAGGTTTAAAACTTTATTTGCCTCACATGTGTTTGTGATCAATAACTTTGATAAACTCACTCAGCTGATCAGTTTTTAAATGGTGAGTTTTGNTGTTTGTGATCAATAACTTTGATAAACTCACTCAGCTGATCAGTTTTTAAATGGTGAGTTTTGATCCGATCTGAGACACATTCAGACATTCTGTTAAATATCACCTCAACCCCACCTCAACCCCCACCCCAGTGCAGCGCGACTGCACTAAAGGCATTAAAATACACGTTTAACTGTTATTTTAGCTTCAGTCTTTCAAAACAAGAGTCTTTAAAGCAGAATGTATGTTTCCTTTGCCAATTTGTGGCTTTAAAACCAGATAAATCAGGATAAATGGTGGCTGATAAATATGAAGCAGCTCATTAANATTTGTGGCTTTAAAACCAGATAAATCAGGATAAATGGTGGCTGATAAATATGAAGCAGCTCATTAACATGCTGATCTTCATCAGCTCTTACCTGACACACCTCTCATGGCAACGTTGCCTTCAGTGACAACGATGCAATGATTATTGTAGGAGAAGTTTTATGAATGTGCTTCAATCATCACGGCACACTTTCAGGCAGAGTTACTCTCCGTATCGCCGTTTTTTATGAATCTGGGCCTTTCTTTTTGCCAAAAGTTCTGTTTTTTTCTCATCAGTCCATAGAACATTGTCTCAGAATTATTGTGGAACATACAGGTGGTCTTTTGGAAACTTCAGACATGCCTTCCTGTGTGCATATCAGGGCTGGAATAAAGGGCAAGGACACAGGAAGTCAGGTTTGATACTCAATAGCTCCAAATGGTTAAGCAGGCCCGTTCAGCCTTCGCCCACGTCACTCAGCAGGAGGATCCAGTGCACCAAAGGAGAGGACTTTGGGGTGTGAAGGGCTCCTGTCTTCCACAGAGAGAAGGTCCTTGTTGGCTGATGAGAGGCAGCCTGCTGACTGAAGGCTCTCCACCAGAGGAAGATACTATTGTGTGTGTGGGAGACAGTCACTTCCTCTTTCATTCAGCGCGGCGCTCTGGCCTGTTTTCTCTACGGAGACTAAATCAGATAAAGCCGCTCATCATTTGCATTCACGCGGCTGTTATCAGGATGTATGTTTTACAGAAGGAATATACCCATAAATTTACTTTTTCTCTCCCTTTATGGGAATACGACTGTATCTCCTCCTGTGCCTTTTCACTTTGTTTTTCATCCTGCGCTCTGTGTGTTTTTTATCTCCACGAGTGGGCGTTATCACTCCACAGGGGACATTTGCCGTACGGGTAGCGAATCCATTTGTCTTCGCAGATAAACGCTACGAGACTCGGCTATATTAAAACCTTCAATACTGAGGAATGTTTTGTTTCTGCACGTATGTGAGCCTAAGCTCCCAAAAGGCAAAATGTAACGACTACGCGGTTACCGTGGAAGCAGGATTTCCATACTGCAAAAGATGTAGGAGCTCACTTCATCTCATATTGAGCTTTAAAATCAATGATGGTAAAGTAAAACTATCCAAACTTTGACATTTTGGAGATAAAAGGCTTTCTAATCAACGACACTCTCGTTCTTTTATTTTTTCCAACTGTTTAACCTATGTGGAAAACAAGTGATGCTTTTTTTGTTTTGGCTGGATGGATTTGGACAAATGTGGGTTGTTAATATGAGTATTTTCACATGTTCAAACCTGGCAACCCTACCCTGACAGGAGAACAGGCGGCAAAGCTTTATCAGAGATAATTGCTGCTTTTCTGGCATTTTATCAGCCCATCTGTTGCTGACGATTGGAGCATGTGGTGTCGTTCTATTCAAACACACACACACACACACACACACACACACACACACACACACACACACACACACACACACGGTGCAGATCCAAGCTTCCACCTGATCCATATGCTCTTCTCATTTATATACATTTATCATTTATTCATGCATGTTTTTATATTTTGCTCCATGAGGCACAACATCCTGTTACATATCACATAGACACACATATACACACAAAATACACACAAATGCTGCTACACCTGATCTGTACACCAAACAGGACACTAACAAATGAGCATGGCATTCGTACATTTATGTGCCCATACGGAGGCACGCGCACACACACACACATACACACACACACACACACACACACACAGGCGTCACAGCCCGTTTGAGACATGGATTTGTATTTGGCAGTCTTCTCGGCTCTTACATATATACGATTACATGCAAACTGACAAGTATAGATAAATCAACATTACACATTGTACTACACTACCAAACACACACACATACACAAACACACCTGGACACGGTGAGCCTGGGGAAGCCCAGGCTCAGGTTATGATTAATAGCGGCCGTGTGGCTCCAGCTCTTTACCTCGTACTATCTCTGTGCTGAAGCTGGAAAAAATGAGCAAGTTGTCAGATTACATGATGCCGACAAGAAAAACTCCCTGCCCAGCCGGCCTGCGCGCCGTACGACACGCTTAGCATGCAATACTGCAGCCTCTGCCAGCAAGCCTCTTTGTACTGCATTGATTAAAATTACTACTGCTTTGTAATGCAGTTTTTAGGGTATTTTTAAAAGGTATCAAACATAGGCTGGCCAGAAATAAGCTCATGGTGGAACCACAGCAGATGTATAGATTCAAAATAGATTCAAACAGCAGAGCATCCCAGAGCGCCACCAAGACACTACAGCCATGCCCGATCACATCTCATTATAATACTAGTGAGTTTATATGGTAAATTTGTTATATCACAAAATTGATGATATTGCACCATGATGACACGTCGATAAATTTTCACATCAGGTGCAAAAACGAAGAAACAAAACAAGCAGCCAGACAAATGAGTTCCTAAATTAGTTCTGAAAAAAGGAGCCTACCTCTGCTGTTAGCTACACGGCTAACAGGCTAACAGCCAAAGGTGGAAACACAACAAATTAGATTTCTCTACCTGAAGCAGAAACACCTGGTGAATACAAGAAAGTCATGAGGACAGCCAATCAGAGGACGTGAAAAACAAACAGGAAGTGATGTTGACTCAGTCTAGCTTAGCTGGGGTGTTAGCTAGCTGTACTTCTTGTGACAGAAAAAGCTAACGGTAGAGTGAAATCAGCAAAGCAGTGACTTCTTGTGATGTATTAACAGTGATAGCTTAGCCATTACGCTAACTTCAGGTGAGTTCTTTGCTTGTGGTCTATTTGGACTTCAGAGCGTATTTAAGTTAGTGTCATAGAGGCTAATTTAGCTAAGGAAAGAAAATCATAACCTGCCAAAGATCAGAACTGATGACATCATCAGTCATTTTATGTAGTGATATATTTGTGTGTTATGAATTATTGAAGACTAGCATGTTTGTTTATAACCTAACATTTACAGGATTTAGTTATTTATACTTTTACTGAAGGGAAACACTTTCCTGTGCTACTTTTATGCTAACTTTTACTCATGTTAGTTTGCAGCTTTGTTTACTTCTGCATTCACCAACAATATTATTCAGTGTTACGTTGTTCGTGTCGTCTTGATGTTATTGCAAACATGATATTATTTGAAGGCTGAATCCTGTGGCTCCTTCATATTATATCACACAATGCTGCCGTCAAGCTGCAACACGGTTTGATATTCTGGGAGGAAAACTTCCTGACAGGAGCAACAATGAAGGAACATTAAAGTCACTTTGAAATAAACGAGCGAGACAGGCCTCAATTTTACAAAGGATTCCCAAATCTAATGACGTGGAAGAGCTCCAGACAACACAAGCACACACTCCACCCAGTGACTGACACACACAACACACACAGGTAGATCAGTGTGTTATCTCTGCTTTATGAAGCTGTTCTGGAAAGATGAGAGATGGGAGATTGAGATGACACATGATAAAGAGAACTTCACCTGAAGTTGTCACAGCAGTTTAGGCTAATTTACTGTTAACCAAACATTGACTTCAGTGGAGGGTTATACAGCTAACCGAGAGTTTGATGGGCCAGTGGGGGAAAATATGAGAATAATATTCTATTTGGATGGGTTTAATATTAGTCAGGGAACTCATGTGGTCTGCGGTCCAAATCTAGTGACGACCTTTGGGATTTGATTTCTAATTTGAATGAAATACAGACAGACCAGATGCTTCTGGTCATTGGTCACAGTCCAGGATTTGCACATTAGACTGCACTGACATTAGTTACTTTTAAATCTCGGCTAAAAACCTGCTTTTCTCCCTTGGCTTTTAAACCAGACGGAGATCTGAGATGCTCCATCTTCATGTTTTTGTGGTTTTCTTCTGTTTTACTATGTTTTATTCCTCTATCTCAGGGGTATTCAAACAAAATTCTATCATATATCATATTATATATATATATAATATCAAAAAACTATCTCCCACTGTGGGGTCCGTAACCTCCAGACTCAGAACAGATCAAACACACGTGTCTGGTAGCGTTGCTGCTGGAAGAATGAAAGCCTATTTATATATCCACTCATCCTTCAACTCTTGGTTTTCATGGTCAACTTTTCTGATCTCTGAGCCATTTGACTGTTAGCGCATCTGCTCAGCTAATTTTCAAGGCACGTGATTGGACAAGAGGCTTCAGCCAGAGGATCCACAGCGCCCCCCGCTGAGCTGTCCACGCTGTGCCTGCTGAAAATTCTCCTAACTTTAAAATATAAGTTCATATCAGTATCAGAAGAAATGCTCAATGGTCCAGATAGCGCAGTGGTCACCAACTAGCAAAACGGTCCGCTAGTTGGTTCCACTTGTTTTTATAGTCATACAGCAGTTTGGTCAACTTTTGTTGTTTAAAATATGTTTATAAATCAATTGACTTGACTTCATTATTCTCATACAAGCGCATGACACAGACTTTGAGAGGTAAATCCTAAATCACCTGAGGTCCCCAGGTAACGGTAATGCTGTGTGAATAGTACTTAATTGTAGTATTTTGTTTTTATCAATCAGGCCTAATAAAATGATTAAGTTTACATGCATACTACACATGTAACGTGATTAATGCAAAATATGAGCAAGACTTGAACACGTGGATGGAATTAACAGGATTTTGAGTTTGCAGAATAAAAATGATTGCATATCAGAGTATGAGGAGAGTCCACAAGGTGAAGGAATGCATGAAAAGCACCTCTCTCCAATTATGTTTACACGCCTGAATAAATTCATTTACAATCATAATCCTGACCTTAAGAATACGTCGATTTAAGCAGATTTCAATCAAAGTATGGTATTGAAAAATCGATTTATTGCCTTAATCAGAGTATGACTGGAGTTTTAACATGTATGTAAATGTGCTGGCTGGGGAAGCTCTGAGCAGAAATCATCTCTGAACTCATATTTTCCACTGAGGTTTCTGAGCCAAACTGTCAAAGGAACCTTGTGAAACTCCGGCTGACCAGGAGGTGAGATCATTAACATGCAGTCAAAAGTGCAAGAATTTCCAATCAGCGTGACTTCAGCTTTTACTGTCACACTTACTTATAAGGCCTGAGAGAATATTTCCTCACTGGCACCTCTTGGTTGTCTGCCCTGCTTCTGAGATTCCATAATTCCACGTTGGTGTTTTTACTGGACTTGCGGAAGACGTATTTTCACTTTGACGCTAGTTTTTGGCAGTTTACCCTCGACTGTCAGTCCAGACACTCATTAGAACACGACAGGCCTTTGAACCGTTTCGTTAACTCCTTCCCATTACCTGGCATCAACGGCAATGGAGTCTTTAGATGGAGGTCGGCAAGGTGAGGCGGGGTGAGGAGACGAGGAGCAGCAAGTTGTTAAATGACTGCAAATATGTTTTCTCTATTAACTGTAAACTACCGTATATGCTCAACTATAAGCCAATCTCGACAATAAGCCGACCCCCTGATGTTGTTCCATCATTATATTTATTTAGCAAATTCCCTGTTTTTCTGGGTACTGTCATAGTATTCCTCTGATTTTCTGAAAATAATCCACGTACCGGTAAACATGATATTTATTTCAGCAGCTCATTACCGTAACTGACGGATCACGGCTTACTGGCCGCCACAAAATGTGTTTAGTCAGGAAATACATCATTCTAAGGTATGATTTAAATTATTTTCCATGGGTAGTGGTAATGGGTAGTATTTCCACCCCTGGAAATTTCGTTCTTTGGGATCTGATTTGAATTACTCGTGTATAAGCTGACCCCCGATTTGCTTTGTGAAAATTTAAAAAAAAAACAAAAAACAAAAAAAAACAACTCAGCTTATACTCGAGTATATATGATACATTTTAGTACTGTGAAATTCTTTATCGAAGTCAGAAAGCATCAATAAAAACATCTGCATGAGGGTTTGGCTGACAGGAGTTTTTCAAAGCCAGTACTGATGATTTTATGACTCGATTATATCTAAATGCACTGTACTCTACTGCAATTACGACAAAAAGTGAATGAACACTCTGCTGCCAACACACCAACCTGGAAAAGTGGATGAAAGCGAACCTTTCTAAAAGCTGACTAGAGGAATGATCACACTGTGAAATGTGTCTCTGTTGCAGGCAGTGGTTTTTTTATTTTATTTTATTAAATGTAGTTATGGTACGTCTATCAGCGCTGGGACACACTGCAAGCCGGGTAACGAGGCTCTTGTTTCGGTTTGACATCTCACCACGCATCGCTTAACAGCCTTTGTAGAGAACGCTGACTTAACGGATTTTTACCGCGGTCATCATTCCCAGGGTTTTTAATGGAAAACTGAAAGACAAAACTATGGCACAGCAGAGGAAAGTTTGGTGAGAAGTACAAAGTTATACACAGAGTAAAAATCTATCTATAAAGCCAGAAATTTATGTCGTCCATGCTTCTGTGGCACCAATATCTCCAGAAACCAGCGCTGTATGAAGCTGATATTCAGCAAGTTTGCTGCTCAGGACCCAAGGACGTGCAGTGTCGCGTGTGAAGTTGTTTGGATGAGCGGTTCTAGGATTGAGCTGAGCCGGTAAAAAAATAGTCTGGGTGCGGCAGCATATGCTCTGCTCCACAGGCACCAATGACAGGCTGCAGCACACACCATAAAGTCTGGCCCGGTCTGAACAGGCACATTTTCTCTTGAAAAGGTCATTCACAGCCTTATTTTCTCCAGACTGGACTACTGTAACTCTCTTCTTTCTGGCAATCAAAAATTAATCTCACGCCTCCAACATGTTCAGAATTCAGCAGCTTGGCTTCTTACTGGTTCCAGTAGACGGCGTCACATCATCCATCTTGGCGTCCCTCCATTGGCTCCCTGTTCATTTAAGAATCGATTTTAAAATTCTTATTATTACTTTTAAAGCTCGTTTAGGTCTGGCTCCAAGTTATATTTGTGACATGTTAATTTCTTATGAGCCAGAACGCAGCCTCAGATCCTCAGGCTCTAACCTCCTTACTATTGCCAATTCTAACCTGAAAAAAGGTGACCGGGCCTTTGTGGTTAGAGCCCCAAAGCTCTGGAATGATCTGCCAGAGGATCTGAGGCTCGACAAGTCAGTCTGCTTTTAAATCGCAGCTTAAGACCCATTTTTATAAGCTTGTTTTAATGTGATGTTATTTAGTTATTTTGTGTGTTTTTAAATGCCTTATTTTATCCTGTGTTGTTCTGTCTGTCTTGCTGATTGTTTTATTAGTTGTCAAAGCACTTTGTTTTTAAAGGTGCTATATAAATAAAGATTATTATTATTATTATTGTTATTTTCAACAGGCGCTGCAGTAGTTAGAAATAAAGCTCTCTTATATCACCCGATCGGACAGATATCAAACCATTGAATCAATGTTATCTGCGACGTTATCAGCCATACGAATGNCCCGATCGGACAGATATCAAACCATTGAATCAATGTTATCTGCGACGTTATCAGCCATACGAATGGTCTAGTAGGGGCCTACTACACCTACTAGTAGGCGGAGCCTCAGTCAGCAAACATGGTGAAACATGCAGGATTCAATGGCTGATTTTGTTCTGATCGGGTGGAACATGGTGGAGCCCGTTTTCAACACATCTGCGCCTGCAAGGAAGTCACTAACTTCGTTTGTCTTTGTCTTTATTACTATGCATCTGTACAGTTATGGTTAAGGTTAGGATTACGGTTAGGGTTAGGGTTAGTCCTAACGCTCCGAGTGTGCGCCAACTTGGATCAGTGATAGGATCTGTGAGAGAATCGGCTGCTCCTGAGGCTCCGACTATGTCGCCATGTTACATCTGTGATTGGATGACTGACGCTCCGCCTACTAGTAGGTGTAGTAGGCCCCTACTAGCCCATTCCTATGCCTGATAACGTCACTGATAATGTCCATTCAATGGCTTGATATCTGTCCGATCAGCTGCTTATATTGGCTGGGTTCTCTCTACAGTTGAGGTAAATAAAGGCCCCGCCCACTAAAACAGCATTTACGGTCTTTTGATTTATGCAGACTGCATTCTGGCATTTGAAAAAAAATTGATTTATTGCCTTGATCAGAGTATATTTGACGTTTTAACATGGATGTAAACATACTGTGTGATGTACAGGCAGTCCCCAACTTACGAACATCCAACTTATGAACAACCTGTACTTACAAACCGACCGCCATAAAGCATATTAAATTAAAAATTCGAGTTACATACAATGATTTGTAATAATGAACGGCGCACTACTTTATGATGCATGTCAAAACATTGCACGTCATCAGCGGTGTATAGATAGATACAGGTACATAGACATAGATGTATCTATATATATATATATGTATATACACACATAGGTATAGGTACATAGATAGATAGATAGATACTATAGATAGATAGAACATACTGAAAGTGTTGCGGATTTGTTTGGGAGGAGAGAAGATGAAGATGCTGTAAAGCGACACTTGTTGAGATAACAGCAGCAACTCCTGGAGGCTAAGGCTGACCGATCGCCTGTTTGAATAGTCTGACGGTAAAATATGACCTGGGGGCTCTGTGTGTGTGTGTGTGTGTGTGTGTGATCACAGCAGCAGTGACATGGTTGGNCCTGGGGGCTCTGTGTGTGTGTGTGTGTGTGTGTGTGATCACAGCAGCAGTGACATGGTTGGAGGAGTGCACGATGCACTCTGACATGAGCTTTTGTCCTTCCACTGATGGATGGGTTCATGGCCCGTGATGCAGAGTGGACACACACACACACACACACGAGCTGCTGATCTTATCTTGTAGTCACTCACACAAGTGCCACTGAGCAGTGGATATGAAGACCTGAAACCTGACCCACTGTGGGCAATTAAAGTAGATTCACGCTCTGTGATCAGAGAGGGCGAGAAAGAATTTCTCTTATTTAATTTTTTTTTTTTTTTTTTTTTGCCCATGTAAATCTGTACGGAGCCCCTTAGGGGTCATGTGTAAAACAAACAAAGTGGGTAAAAAAAAAACATAAAACAAAAACTGACGCCCCTAAGGGAACATGGAAGAAAAAAAATGAGTTGGAGGTACAAAAAAAAAAAAAAAAAAAAAAAAAAAAAAAAAAAAAAAAAAAAAAAAAAAAAAAAA
>VXCM01002297.1:25698-36594 GCA_014773175.1 Lucifuga dentata
AAAAAAAAAAAAAAAAAAAAAAAAAAAAAAAAAAAAAAAAAAAAAAAAAAAAAAAAATCAGTTGGTTTTTTTTTTGGTCTTTGTTTTGTTTCTCGTTTTTTTCTCCTTGTTTGTTTTCCACAAGTTTTTTTTTTGCTTTCTGTTTTTTTTTCTCTTCTGAAACGTACTAAAATAGGTCAAAGCTACAGCGCAACGGAGCTGTTTTACTGCTGTTTGAGTTAAGTCAACTCTCGTACAAGAATTAACCATTATAAATGCACAAAAATACACTGTTGGAACTGCCAAACACTAGAACATTGTCAAAAGTAGTAGTGAGTTAGTGACTTTATTCACTTACTTGTTTTTTCATCGGAACTTGTAGTGGGTACAGTCACAGACACGTTAGCTGCTAGCTAGCATTAGCATTTAACTAACCGGAAATCATTCCTCAAACAGCAGCAAAGCAGCTCCGTTGCGCTGTAGCTTTGACCTATTTTTAGTACATTTCAGAAGCGAAAAAAAAAAACAAAGAAAAAAACCTGAGAAAAAAAAAACGAGGAAAAAAAAGTTTTTTTTAACCTACGACTGATNTTTTTTTTTTTTTTTGCCCACTTTATTTTTTTTCACACATGACCATCTGAGCCATATTCTCATAGATCTGAACCATATTCAGATACATAACTGATAAGTTTAATGATTTAAAAAAAAATCATCATCTTATGTTTGTCAACTGATTTCTGAGTTTTGATTTTTTTTTTTTTTTTNTTTTTTTTTTTTTTTGGGACGACCTTTTTTTCTGTTTGGATCACATATCGCAGCTTTAACTTCCAGTTTTCAGGACAAGTCAGCTTCCACTTCCAGCTCCTCATTAATACAATTACATTCACAACTGGCATCTGACAAGTATTCTACTGGGAGTGGCTGACTTGCTCACCAACACTTCAACCATAGCTGTTGACAGAATGGAGAGTGTTACTTTTTCACTTTCCTCGCTAACATTTACAGTCTGTTGACCTTCCACACACACACACATACACACTTTTGTCCTGTTAATCACCTCCGGGCCATCACCACCGCCACTATCTGCACTCGGTTGATAAAACCTCACCAGCAAACAGAGATGCACGCTTCCACACACATCCAAACTCCCACAATGACCTCCAAACACTTTAGCCGGTGGCGGTGGATGCACAGCAGTAAGTCAGCTCTGCGCCTCTCCCTCCATTCTCTGTCAGTCCTCTGTCAGCCTCCATACATCATGGTCCGGCTATTTGACTTCACCTGCAGCCAACTGGGCCAAGACAAGAGGGCCTGTCAGTCTGTCAGACCTGAGTAATGACACCGGGCTTGGGTGACCTCCAACGCTCGCTAACAAAGCAGGAGCCGACTTCAGTAGGGTCGTAGTGGATCAGCATAAAACAGACCGGACAAGAATTCAAAAAGTACGAACACGGCAACGTGTGCGTGCAACAATATTTTTGGTCTTTTGGTTGTCCTGTTTCATTTACTTTGCTGCATGTTTTTGCATTGTTATGTTTTATGTCTGATTAGTTGATTAAATGTTACAATGCAGTGCAAAGTAAATTTCATTTTAGGACATTTAATAACCTTAATAGCCAAGTAAGGAATGAAGAACCTAACTCCTGTTTGTGTTTGTTTTCACACCTACATGGCTTAGTCCGGTTCAATCAGATTATGGGGTTCATTTCTCCTCTTGGTACAGTTTGGTTGGGCAGGTCTGAACGCAGCAATCACACCAATAGGAGTAAACTGAATATTGTTAAAATGCGTAATAAGATAGTTGGCACTGATCTTGCAAACTTCTCTCAGCTTCATATGACTAGAACAACTACGAAGGCCCAGTTCGTCCTTTCTGACCTGAGTCATCCTTTATTCGGTGAGTTTTGGTGGCTTCTTTCTGGGCGAAGATATAAACTTCCTCAGTGTGAGACCAGTAGACACAAGCTCTTCTTTATCCCAGCAGCTATTAGTTTTATAAATAGCTCACTGTTTATGTCAGAAATTAATTGTTTCTGCGTTATTTTCTGCTGTCTACAAACCAAAATTGCCTCATGAGGACAATAAAGATGGACTGATTGTCACCTGGGAGATGATTTTGAAGAGGTGGTCTCGATCCAGTTCCAAATTTGGTGGCGCAGTGGCACAGTGGTTAGCACTGTCGCCTCACAGAAAGAAGGTCCTGGGTTTGATTCCCGGCCGGGGCGGGGCCTTTCTGTGTGGAGTTTGCATGTTCGCCCTGTGCTTGCGTGGGTTTCCTCCAGTTTCCCCCACCATCACAAAAACATGTACAGGTTGTGCGTGTTGTATGTCGGGACCCCCTTGAAAATGAGATGCGACATCTCAAGGGGTTTATCCTAATAAAATTTGAAAAATAAAAAATTCTGGAGTGGTTTGTTTGTGATACATAAGATCTGCACTGCAAAGCCAATGGATGCTTTGAAAAAAAGTTTTCATTATAACCTTCCTAACACATGTTCAGATGAACATGTTGAAGGTTAGCATGTGATTAGATGTACTTAGGGAAGGAAAGGGAAAGTAAAATCTTCATACCGACTCCATTTTTGTTTACCCAAACCACTTCCATTGTGTCTGGCACGAAGCCTGAGAACTGAACCCACCCTATATCCTCTCCGGTAGGTCTGACATCCAGACAGACTCATCCTGCATGGAAAAATGATCAGCCGTGGAGCTGAACGCTGCTGGCCTCGTAAATAAGACTGAGGCAACGGTTGAGAGGGTGTCCTGACAAGAGGTATCTGACTGTCCAGTTTCCTAACAGAGGGGTATAAATCAGACGTCTGCAGGCGCCAGGTTTACAAGGGCAAATGAAGGAATGAAGCTTTGTGGAGTAACTCTTTCACTTTTTTTTTTTAACTTCCATCTCTCCAGAGGAGGCTTTGCTGAGCATGCATGCTTTTTCCTCAGCATCGCCAAACATCGTATTGGTACAGGTACACTCATTCACACAAGAGGGATCCTGGATAAAAACACAGTACTGTGATTTTGGCGGCCAAGCAGCTCCACGGGCAAAGCTGCTGGTAAAGGAGAGGGCAGCCAGTGCTTATCTGCAGGGAACAGAGGATGACAAACACTATTGCCAGGGGCTAGCTAGAGGAAGTCTGGTTTCTATCCCAACACACACACATGCAGATAAAGTTCTTTACAAAATCCTGCAGTTTTTGAAGAGTTTCTGCCTTCTCTGTCTAAGTTGGCTAGCATCTATCCCCTGATGTATCACTCCTCTAGCTATCATCAGTATCCACTCAGAGTTTGATGTTCCCCTTCAGATGCACAGAATTCAGTCCTGACACGGTATATCTTACACAGCACAATTCAATACAATCAATACTAATACAGATATCTTTTGAATGAAGTGAAAAACTAATAATGTGAGCAGCTAAATGATTAAATTCAGCTAATTTAATGCCTGCAACTTTATTTGTATTCTGTGATTCCCAAAGGAATTTATTGGAAAAGCCCCTGAAACATTACTGAGGCACAGAGCTCCTAATAATAACAACTGATAGCAAATAATGAAAGATTATCAAAAAACAGATTTGTATCAATATTGCAGTTTTTCTATAGGAAATCAGAGTAGTATCAATCTATTAATCAAACAATGTAATACAGACAATAGCTAATACCATAGCCATAGAGCCATTTTTGACTCCACATATCATCCAATTCCAGGTTTATAACAGCATTCATATCCACACCAATTATAAGAGAAAAATCTGAAGCGCACAGTAGAAGTGTTGGTTCATACTGCGATGGAGCATAAGTTGAAATAAAAGCATATTTGTGACCAGAAATATCAGTTTTAATATAAGATATTATACCGTCCTCGCTACCAAACTTTTCCAGAATAGCAATTTTAAGATTCCGCTTCAGTACAACAAGTAGGCCACAGGTTTTGGTATCTGCAGAAGATGATGCGGCTACATAATAATACTTATTAGAAAAGCGGTGCACATCATTAGATTTTAAGTGAGACTCTTGAATAAATGCCACATCAGCATGTTGTCTATATAGATAGTCTAGACAAGCAGCATGCTTAATTTGGCCATTTAGCCCATTTACATTCCAACTAATAACATGTAGTTCTGTCATATGTGATTGGAAAGTTATTTATCTTGAACATCTAAGCTATAAACATGAGGCCAGGTCATTGTCAATGATGCTGCTTGACTCCACATACAGTATCATTTGTTGCTTATCCTGAGTATTAAAAGATCAGAATTTTTTTTTTTCAAATCATTATTTCAGTCTGTAACACACAAAAAACAAAATCAAAATAAAAACAAATATATCAATGCTCCCAACAGACACATCTCCAAAACACACAACCCGAAAAAATAAAACATCTCACCAACGACCGAAAAGGTGTAGGCTGAAGCCAAAGCTTATGACACCTATCCTTCTCACATGTCAACATTTACTAACATCATAAACATTATTAACCTGCCTTATAGGCAATAATCCACATCATCTTAGAATAACTGCATAACACTTATACAGTATATGTCCATGTGATTACAACAAAAGGTGTCAGACCAATATTTCTTCATACTTTTTCGAAACATTCAATTTAAACATTTTCTTAAATCATCTTCAAGCTTATTCCATAAATTAACCCCTTTAACTGTAATGCATCTATTTTTCAAATCTGTTCTTACTTTGATTTTCTTAAACATATGACTTCCTTTAATGTTGAAGCAACTCTCTCTTTTGAAGGACACTGTACATTCTTTAGTAATAAATAATTATGTACTTCATACATTAACTGAGCAATGGCACCATCTACAACGTCATTAAATTTCAATATCTGTAATTTAACAAAGAGGGTTTGATGATTCTCAATAATTCCTTCTGCCAATGATTCTTATTGTTCTCTTTTGTAATTTAAAAATTTGATGTTTTTTTTTTTGTTTGTTTTTTTTTTTTTGCATTTCCCCAAATCCCTATACAAAAATTGGTGTATGAAGCAATAAATTTTCCATGATAACAGACATTACAGACAGAAGGGAACATGAAAGGTCATTCAGAACAACGGATACATGGAAAAATCCACAGGATAAATGCCCACATCAGACACATTTCCATGATTGGTCATGTCCAGCAAAACAATGAATATAATGGATCCACTTTGGTGCAGAATATCAGCAAAAAGCCGAAAATGCGAATTGAACTGCATCACAATGCATCTTATTTTACTGCGAGCTTTTCATTTTGGGCCATTAGCAGAGCATCTGGCATGGCATGTCCTGATGATAGCCTCAACCTGAAAGCTCAGCAAGCATTAAATCAACATGTATTATATTGCAGCCACTACACGATGTTTACACCTTACACTGCACACACTTAGCTGACAGTGTTATTAGTTAAATAAGCTTATGTTATTAAATCAGACATGGTGCAAGCAAATGATAATAAGGAGTGAAAACCTCAAGGCCTCAGCATCCTAGCAACACATCTGGCAAAAATGTCCATTTCCCTACAGCTTAGTTGATTTTGCACCTGCATCGTAGATAAATTAGGTGTACAGAAATCGCCATTTTCGCCATTTTCTCAAGATGTACAACTAGAATGCATCATACGTCATTCAGCAAGCTGGGTGGCTGAATGAAAATTTAAAGTCGACAGATTAAGAGGAGAATCTTTGGGCAGCGCTACGTTGATCCCAAAGGAAGCAAAAATAACATGATTCCAAAATTTATTGGCTCAGGGTTAACAAGGTCTAGTTGTTAGGCAAACAGCCTGTGCCTGGGATGTAGTAAATAACAGCTACAGTACGAGGCCACGAGGTCCAAGTATGTACAGTATGTTTGCATCTGGCCAGCAAGTGTTTCTGTAGGTGTGGGTGTTTGCTAGCTAGTAGGCTTGTGTTTAAACAGTCAAAAGTATCTAACAAAGCCTAAAATTCCTTTGGTGGGGAGATACAAACAGTGGAAGATGATTTTTCAAATCTCTAGTCTGTTTGCTCTCTTCTGAGTTGTTAATTTTGTTGCATTTACCCTCGGTTTGCAGGTTTCCCTCAGAAAAATGTCAAACAAATCAAATATATGAATAAAAGCCTCATGAGAACAGTCAGTCTTTGCATTGGTCAGAAATGTCTGAGGGCAGGATGTAGAAAAAACAAAGCAGATATGCTGCGACAGACTGCTGAAGAAGAAAATGGAGCGAAAACAACCACATGCTAACGTAAGACGTGTTAATTATAAGACATGTTAGGAAAGCGTGGTATGTTACGACCTTTCCACTGCTACCTTAATGTTAATCACGCACATGTAGCTCTTTCTGGTTCTAGATAAATCATTCTACATTCAACATTCTAACACTAACATTGTCTCAGATCCTCTGTTTTTGCTTGGTTCGGGTGAAGGTTGCTGTGAAAACAACCAGAAAACCACTCAGTGTTGCTGGATAAGAAAAACAGAGATGCAGCAGGATAGAAACTCAGGTAAGTACCTGTCTTATTATCTGATAGGAATCTCTGTGGCCACATCCCACTGCAGAATCCTCGCAAAGTCTCTGACTTAATCACAGAGCTCACCCTGCCCTGCACAGATTATCTCCTGCTATCGCCGAATCAATTTGGTTGTCACCGAAACATGATCCGTGTCTCGACGGGGTGCAGAGAAAGCTCTCTGAAGCAGCAAAGTTCATTTCTGTTCCAGTGGGAATATCGCAGTTAGAACATGTATAAAAAGAGAAAAGAAGGAAAGGTTTTTTTTTTTTTTCTAGATGTAACGCCAAAGAAACTGTAGATGTCTTTTTTTCCTCTAGTGTCATTCCAATGAGGGTGATATTAAATTTCTCTCGAGTAAGTTTCTTCATAAGCAACTTTGAGGTAGTGACTCCATGGTGAACCAAACTTTCACCCTTCCTCCTTGGCCTATAAGCAAGTGCCACCACTGAAGTTCCTGTGGCTTTCCCAAAGTGATATTTTAGTGATCTTAGTGCTAAATATTACAGCTAGAACACAAGTTTTTTGTGGGGTTTTTGGATGTTCTTGCAGCTTTAAAACTGCAGCATCCTGTGGCTGTTTCTTTTCGATGCACTTAAACCGTTTCACTCACCCTCACAGCAACGCTAAGGCCGGATTCACATGCTAAGCGTTAGCGTTGCGCTAACCTGNCTCACCCTCACAGCAACGCTAAGGCCGGATTCACATGCTAAGCGTTAGCGTTGCGCTAACCTGGGGGTTCCATTATTGTGTATTGGAGAGCTGAGTGGTGACTCCTAACGTTGCGTCACGCCACCTTGAGCGCCGTGCGATGCCCAGATTCTCTGTTTTGAATGTGGCACTCAAAGTTCATTTAAATGAACTTTGACCTTTCCAATGCACAACCAATCAGAGCGCTGCTGTACGTCACGTAACGAGAAGCGCCACAACAATGGAGGAGGAGCTTATAATCTGTAGAGTGTACAACACAACTTTATTGGATCATTGGAAAATTGGATCATGATCTGGAAAAAAAAAAGGTGCTTGCTTGGCAAAATGTTCAGCAGTCAGACAGGGACGTCAGGTTTGGAAATTGTTAATATAACATCTGAAATGTGAGGTTTCGTGCAGCTACATTCGCCGTTTTTTCGCTTTTCTTCTCCTAATAAGAAGAGCATTTTTGCTTTTTGCGATGTCCATGTCTTTACCCGAGTTGAAACTGAAATCCGATTTTAACCACGACTGTGCAAAGATGGCATGTAGGCTACATCCTGTCTTTACAATCCATGGTAACCGTTAAATTGTCATTAGCAACGAGCGCTTCCTGTAAGCGCGAGGTTGAGCGGCGCTGCTCAGACTCCATTCATCTGCAAGCAGAATGCTGAATGCCCAGGTCAGCGGCAACGCTAACGCTTAGCATGTGAATCTGGCCTAAGTTGACCAACATGCGGCACTTCCTTGATCGACACATAATGAAGTGTGCAGGTCTTGGTTTGGGATTAGCATTCTGTTTCTTGTGCTGAGTAAAGCGTAGATCCTCAGGTGTTTTAGGGTTAGGTGTTTTGGTAGGTTTACCACTGATCAAATCCCCTGTCACCCAGAACTCTGGAATGGTACATTAGAAATAACATCTAGAATCTCTTTGGGACCACTCAAACTATTACTCAGAGAAAGTGACATGGCATAAATCGTAATGACTGCCTAAGAATTCATATTGGACTTTGCATTTCTTGTCATTTGAATTCACTGAATCCCCCATTTGGTTGACATTTTGCTGGTCTGACACTGACAGTTGTCTCCTCTTTTCTAATATACTCACTATAATTGTGTTAAATAATGGATAATGTAAAATACACCTCTGCATAGTCAATTATGCCCTGCAGAGACACAAAGTTCCCAAATAGTGACCTGCTGTCTTTCTCAGTAGCCTCTGATTGACCTGTTTGTGACGACTACCAGCCAATTAACTTTTTTCATGAGCCACTGGTGTCAGTGACCCCACTCACCCTCCCACCCTGGCCATCACCTGACCCAGTCATGCATGGGACAGTTAGGGTCAGCTACCAGTCCCAATAAATCTGACCAGAAAAAGGAGACCTGCTCACCCTTGTTTACTTTAAAGGCCCTCTCTGACTTTCAGTCTCGCTCTCTCTCCCCACTTGATTCATAGCCTCAAGCGTGAAGAATAATAGCAGCCTGACGGAACAATGAGCACCTGTGTTTGAGTGTGTGTGTGCATGCATGCTTGCATTTGAAAATGAGTGCATGTGCCCAACCAAGCTAGAAAAATGACCTTGTCACCTTTGATGCCTTCAGTGGCTGTTAGAAAATTCATTAGCAGCCATTCCGCCATAGCAGCATCAATATGGGTCTATTTTTGTTTAGACAGAAATCACAACATTCCTTTCTACTTTCATTAAGCTGCATTCTGAGTGGATTCATACAGAGAAAAAACACATAAATTGCTGGTTTAAATTCTCCAAAGATGCACTTAAGATTCATCTGCACATGCAAAGCAGCTTCAAATATAATGATAGATCATAAATGTGTTGGGTGCAGCATCAATAATAATATTATTGCCTATCAAAAGCTGATTGTCAGGGCACTTGTGGATGGAAGAAAATAAAGAAAAAATGTTTACGATTAAACATTAAAGCTGCTATTATAGGCTATGATAATGATGAGGAACAAATAAAACATTATTATTGCAATTCTGCTTTTTATAGTCTACAATAAAGAAACAAAATCAAAGAGATGAATGTTAAAAAGGCCAATACTACTTTCAAAACTGTGATTTTTAAGGATATGGTCCCTGGAAAAATCTGAATTTTATGTGTATGTCAGGATGTATTTTAACGTCAGGTGATACACGACAAGGTCAGGTCAGCTCCTCGCTGCCAAAGCTAACATCAAGTATTAAAATATTCCGTGCTTTCCATGAACACATTCAAGTGTAAAGACAAGGTTAACTTGGTTAATTTAATAGACGAATCAAAGGTACAGAGTTTGTATTATATTTTGTTTTTTTCTGAATTTCCCCTCTCTTCCTTCAGATTTTTGCTTTTAAGGTTAATGTTTTAGAATCTATTTATTTTTTTTTATTTTTTTTTTTTTTTCCCCAGGAAGAAGCAGGAGCCTGGCAGGCTTGGAATAAAGATTTTTAACAAACCAAATATGTCTGACATGGAAAATGAAAGACAAACTCAAAGAAAAGGAAGATGTAAATAACTGAAGTTGTGCACATCCTGCTGTGTGAATGTTAAATGTGGATGTGTGTCATTGTGTGCAGCCATGTGACACCATCAGCTAATTAATTCCAAAGTGAAATCAATCAGTAATCAAACACAGATGCCGTGTATTAGCTGCTCTGTCTCTGCTTCCCAAAGAGGGTTCAAAGTCAAACTCAAAGCTGGGAAAAATGTCACTGTTTACTCTTATATTTATTATTTAATCAAAAAGGACTTTAAAGAAACTGTATGGAAGTGGTTAAAATTAGAAATTAATTGAAGCAGTGTTGTTATTTTTGGTCAAGCATAAACAGAGACGTTACTGCAAACTATACAAAGGCACTACCTTTGATCTAAACCTATTTTCAAGCATAATGCATGTATGCTGACAGTTAAACATCACTTAAAATATATGTTAGGAGGACCTGATTTGGTTCATATAGATATTTGCATCACACATGTGGACCAAAATTTATAAACATAACTTAAAGACTAATCTTCAACCATTATTGTAATAATTCAATCATGGGACCGAAGTGCAAGGATGATGAGGTTAGAGGAAAAATCCTCACAGAGTCCTTTAATGTCAATTAAAGACAATGAGGAAAAAACACAAAAGGACAAAAGCCTTTAGCTAAACTAGTGTTCACTAAAAACACTCCTTGGAGGAAGAAAACTGAATAAACTCTAAGCTAGACTAGATGGTGGTGAAGGCAAGGTTGGCGGTTGCCTCTAACATCAGGAGGAAACAAGATTTGACACTGGAATGACACAGCAGAGGGTTTATATCGCCATGGAAACAGGTGAAATGAGGACTGATTAGGCTAGGAAGCCTCTCTCAGGGAAAAGGTGTTTGTAATGATGGTTAACAGGAGTGATTTGTCCACCTCATCTAATGAATGGAGGCAGATAGGAAAATGCTGAGTCATGAGCTTTTTCCGGCACGTCAAAGATTGCTGCTGCCAGGAACAACGAGATGTCTTTGTAACAATCAATTAAACCTGTAGTTTAATAATAATAATAATAATAATAATAATACATTTTATTTATAGGTGCCTTTCATGGCACTCAAGGAGTGCCATGTTTACCTAACAGTAAACAGCAAAAAACAGCAAAATCAAAAACATTTAAAACAATGAAGGAGGATAAAACATAAAGCATGCGACAGTTTACAGAGTGTAGGCCAATTTGAACAGGTGTGTTTTAATCTGTGATTTGAATTGT